>PVLA01016597.1:0-20192 GCA_004027455.1 Hydrochoerus hydrochaeris
ATGTGGTTTTTGTTTTTGGCTCTGTTGATGTGGTGTATTACATTTACTGATTTGCATCTGTTAAACCATTCCTGCATTACTGGAATGAACCCCATTTAGTCATGATGTATAATCTTCTTGATGATTTGCAGCATTCTATTTGCCAGTATTTTATTAAGAATCTTTGCATCAATGTTCATTAGTGAGACTGGCCTATAGTTCTCCTTTTTGGTTGAGTCTTTCTCTGGTTTTGGTATCAGAGTAACACTTGCTTCCAGGAATGATTTACAGAGGATTACTTTTTTCTCAATTTCATTGAAGAGTTTAAGGAGTATTGGCATCAAATTGTCTCTAAATTTCTTGTAGAATTCAGCTATGAATCCATCAGGACCTGGGCTTTTCTTTGTTGGTAAGTTTTTAATTACGTTTTCAATTTCAATAGCTGATACTGGGTTGTTCCAAATTGCTATATCTTCTTGGTTTAGCTTTGGAAGTTCACAAGTTTCTAGAAATCTGTCCATTTCCTCTGTGTTTTACACTCTATGTAAGTAGAGATTTTCAAAGTAGGTATTCATGATCTTTTGAATTTCCATGGGATCTGTAGTAACTTCCCCCTTTTCAGTTTTTACTGCATGAATTTGGGTTTTTTCTTTCTTTCTCTTGATAAGGTTAGCTAGGGGTTTGTCAATTTTGTTTGTTCTCTCAAAAAAACCAGATTTTTGATTCATTAATTCTTTGTATTGTTTTTTTAGTTTTGATTGCATTGATTTCTGCTCTAACTTTACAATTTCCTCTCTTCTGTGAGTTTTGGGTTTACCTTGCTCTTCTTTTTCTAGAAGCTTGAGATGGAGCATTAGGTTGTTTATTTGTGCCCATTCTGTTTTCTTGATATGACAATTTATTGCTATATATTTCCCTCTTAAGACCACTTTCATTTCATCCCTTAGATTACAGTATGTTGTTTCTGTGTTTTCATTGAATTGTAGGTATTGCTTTATTTCTTCTTTAATTTTATCTGCAGCCACCACTGGTTCTTCAAAAGGTTATTTAATTTCCATGTATTTATGCAGGTTTTGCAATTTCTTTTGCCATTGATTTCCAATTTCAGTGCACTGTGGTCAGATATTACATACGGGATAATTTCAATATCTTTGCATTTGTGTAAGAATGTTTTATGGGATAATATATGGTCTATTTTGGAGAATGTCCCATGAGTAGCTGTGAAGAATGTATATTCTGATGTGGTTAAGTGGAATACTCTGTAAACATCTACTAAGTCCAATTGCTTAAAGGTATGATTCAGTTTTGTTATTTCTTTGCTGACTTTTTGTCTAGTTGATCTATCTCTTTGTGACAATGAGCTGTTAAGGTCCCCTGTTATAATTGTGTTCTTGTGTTCATGGTTTTTCATGTCCATTAGTATCTGTCTTACATAGTTGGGTGCTCCTGTGTTTGGTGCACATATATTTACAATTGTTAGTTTTTCCTCTTGAATTTTTCCACTAATGAGTATGTAGTGACCTTCTTTATCTCTTTTAATCATTTTAGGTTTGAAGTTCACATTGTCTGAAATTAGAACAATTACCTCTGCTTTTTCCTGGGTTCCTGTTGCAAGGAATACTGTTTTCCATCCTTTGACTTTTAATCTATGAGTTTCCTTTTGGGTCAGATGTGTTTCTTGTATACAGCATATTGTAGGATCATGTTTCTTGATCCATTCTGTCAGCCTGTTTCTTTTTATAGGTGAATTAAGACCATTTAAATTTACTGATATGTACTGGCTTGACTTTGCCATGTTATGTTCCAGTTGTTTGCTTCCTGCTTTTCCCCTTATTTAATTGTTTGTCCTACCTGGTGGTTTCTTTCTATTGTTGTTTTGGGGGTTGTGGTCATTTTTATCTCAGTCTAGTATGTCTTTCAGTATTCTTTCTAGGGTTGGTTTGGTAGACATGAATTTCATCAGTTGTTCTTTTATGGAAGTATTTTGTTTCTCCATTAAATTTGAATGAATATTTTGCTGGGTACATCAGTCTGGGTTGAAAGTTGTTTTCTTTCAGAGCTTGAAATATCTCACTCCAAGCTCTTCTTGACTTGAAGGTTTGTGCTGAAATGTCTGCTGTGATTCTAATGGGCTTTCCTTGTTAGGTGAGTTGTGTCTTTTCTCTAACTGCTTTATTATTCTGTTTTTATGTTGCATGTCTGAGATATTAATTATTATGTGTCTGGGTGTGGATTTATGTTGATTCTGACTGTTTGCCACTCTATATCCCTCACTTATCTGCATATTAGATTCTTTCCCCACATGTGGGAAATTTTCTTCTATTACTTCTGTGAATATTTTGGCTACGTCATTTGCATTGACTCCTGCCTCTTCACTGATGCCTATTAATACTATATCGTTGCTCTTGGCATCATCTTGAAGCTGTTGAATTGTCACTTCATGCTGCTTTGTTATTTTTAAAAGTTCTATCCTTTCATGGTCACTAATTGTGATCCTGTCCTCAGCTTCATTTAAAATTTTTCATGATTTGAATAGAATTTTTGTTTCATGTATGTCTCTTTCAGTTTGTTTCATGAATTCCACAAGTTTTCTATATTGTTCATTCAAGGTTTCAATCAGTTTCCCATGCTCCTGTACTTTTTTCTCAATTTCTTTTTTATTTCTGTCTTTAGGTGGGAGAGTACTTCTAATTTAATTTCCTATATAGCCTCATGGAGTTGTTTTTTTTATTTCACTTGCTATTTTTTCAGAGGTTCCCAGTGTGTTATTTTTGGTGTCCTCTCTTTCAATATCTCCTGCACTTGCTTGTGGTGGACTAGATGTTTGAGACTACATTTTGCTTTTTGGTTTGTCATGTTCACTCTGCCTGATGTCTTATTTTATTTTAAACAGAATAAACAAAACAAAATGAAACAGAATAAATCCAATCAAAACAAAACAATCAAAATGATACAAGATTTCAAAATAGGATAATAGGAAATCAACAATGACTACCATAATGCCTTTTGTTACCTTCAAAATAGCTGCCCATACCACCAGACATAATAAAATTAAACTAAACAAAGCAGAATAAAATTAAACAAAAGGAAACAATGAAAATAATACAGGACTTCAAAACAAGATAATATGAAATTAACAATGGCTACCATAATGCCTCTTGTTATTTTCAACATAGCTGTCCAGACAATCACACAAAGGCATGTAAAATTAACCAAACAATACAAGAACTAAGTTGCTTCCTTACTTCAGTTGGTATCTTTCCAGAAATTTCAAGTGTGTGACTTAATTTCTACTATGTCTGTGTCTCCTGAACTTGTTCTGTGTGGGCTGGAGGTCTAAGATTGTATTTTGCTCCTTCATCTTGACATTTTCCTGTGTTCCTCTGAATAAGCCCACTGCTGCATCCCAGGTGCTTCCTGCACTGGCTTGTAGTCCCTCAGTGTAGTGGGTTGGACTAGGCACCTACCTGGTTTCCTCCAATCCAGGGTTACTGGAGTGGTAGAGTGGCATAGGGCAGTGGTTCACCAATGCTTCCATGATAGTGGCTGGGCCTCAAGGTGTGGTATATTTTCCAGGCTGGTACTGTGCTCACCAGATCTCTCCAGGCTGTTGGCACATAGCCTCAGAGCATGGTTTCTTCCTATTGACACCATTTGTTCACAGGTTTGGTTCAGCTCTGATATTTCTATGTTGATTTTCTGTTCAGTTGATCTGCCCTTCTGTGACAATGGGGCATTGAGGTATCTCATTACAGTTGTATTATTGCTCATTTTATTTTTCATGTCTACCAACACAATATGGTTGTTACAGCATTTGTACTGTCCCCAGCTTTCTCACTGACTCCAATCAATCTTGTGCTAGTCTTTTCTTTGTCTTTCTTTTCATGATCACTGGTTGCAATTATGTCTTCAAGATCTGAAATTCTATCATTTCTTTTGTTCAATCTGTTGCACATATTTTCAATGGAGGTTTTAATTGGGATCTTTGTTTGGATCTGTTTCATGGATTTCATTTCTCTCCTCTGTTGGGCATTTTTTGTTTCTATCTTTTTCTAAGCTCATCTGTTCTTTTATTTAGGTCTTCTCTAATATCTTTGATTTTAAGCATCATTTCTTTTTGTACCTGAGAGATCATTTTCTCTATAACCTTTCCCACTTGTTTTTTTTTTTACTTGTTATCATTTCAGAAATTTCCAGTGTTTAACTTCCAACTTTATCCATCTCACTGAGTATCCTAGGTGGGCTGGGCGCTAGGATTGCACCCTGTCTCTGTGTCTCACCATTCTCCACATTCTTTTATCTTTTGTCTTCTATGTTGATGCCTGCCAACCTCCCATGATATATAGCTCTACCACTAGCACTGAGGCCTCTCTCTAGGAGGAAAGATGTCTCTTCCTCAGGGATGTCCTCTAGATGTATTTGGTTCTTTATTAGCTATCCCAAGAACCTACCTTCTGGTGCTTACAGTTCCATGATAATGTTCATGTTACATCCCAGAGATGTGCTAGGTATGGAGCTGATCTTGGTCTCTGGATGTGGGAACTGGAACCAGTCTTCTGTCAGTCGAGTCCTCCAGAGTCTAACTATTGTCTCCTCACTGCTGCTTCAGATGCTTCCATGTTATTAGCCTTGCCAATTACTTCACCCTCCAAAGGTGTGTGCATCCATGCACTGGGCTATTGTCCTGGTTCTTGGAGTTCCAGTTGATCTTGCACTCTTCACCCAGCCCTGCCATCCAGGGAGGAGGAGTAATAGAGGAGGTCCAGAGCACAGACTCACTATCTTCCAGCCAACCCTGCCATCCAGGATGTAATGGAGGGGCACAGAGTGTAAAACCACTGTCTTCCAGCCAGCCTGCCTTCCAAGATATAACGTAAAGGATCGTTTGCAAGAAATATCATGTGCATCTGGTTTCTGTCAGTGTTGACTTAAAAGTGTGTTGTTTTTAAAAGCGTAAAAAGGTTGTTAGAAATACCTGACCTGGGGTTCCTATAAAATTAAGCCATGAATGGGCTTTAGCTCATTTCTGAACTTCTGAAAAGGCTCTGACTAACCAGCTCAGTCCTCAATGGCTGGCAAACAACCAGCTCAGGGGCTGAAAACTTCCAACAGCTCCTGTCAAGAGATCCTCACAAGAACTACCTAGAGAGGTGAACTATCTTACAGCAGCCACTTGGGGGTTCTTCCTTTTTGTTGGAAGACTGTACTTAGATCCACTGCCACAGTGAAAAGAAAAGCTAAAGCACACTGCTTCTCATTGTCTTTTGTACTTTTGAACCTCCCTTTAGGTCCCAGCAGTGTTTTCTCAGATCTTCACAGATCCAGAAAGTCTCAAAACAGTTTCAAAGTAAGCCTTATATGCAAGTAAGTCTGAGACTTTAGATTTCACACTACTAACAATTATATGGTTAAGTGTTTTGATAAGTTAACTTCATAATATATAACAAATCTAAATTCCTTTTTAATTACCATGTGTAAGAAGAAAGTTATGAGTTTTTTTGTTTTGTCTTTTGAGACAGGGTTTTGCTGTGTAGTCCAGGCTGGTCTTGAACTCACTATGTAGCTCAGGCTAGCCTTGGATTCACAGCAGTCATCCTGCTTCAGCCTCCCGACTGTAGGGATTACAGGCATGCATCACCACACCTAGGTGAATTTGGTGTTATGAATTTAACACTAATATTATATCCAGATTTTAAGTGATACAATGAAAATCAGACACTCAAAAGGATAATCACACTATATTTTCCATTCTTATTATTTTAAAAATTTAAAAATTACACTAAATAGAAAGTTTAAAAAGATAACTTACTGGTTTCCCAAGTACAACAAAGTGAAGAGGTTTGGACAACAAAAAACATTGTTCAGTTTCATCTTCATTAAATAAATCCACAAAGGAATGCTCTTCTGTCTTCTCTAGAGAAGTCATACTACAGTCATACAAAATACTACAGGAAGAAAAAGTAAAATTGTTGAAGTGTCTAATTTGGTTGGAAAAGGTACAAGAGGGAGAGCTGAAATTCTCAGTGAATTTATTTACCCTGGAAGCTGTTCTATATCACAAAAATACATGGATTTTCTTGGTAATTCCAAGTAAGCTAAATTCATCCATTAAAGTCATCATAGACCCAATTTCAAGAGCGAAATAATATCTAACCATAGGCTATGTAAAAGCTCAAAAAACATGATTCCAAGAGACTAAATAATACAGGTATTAAGAAAAAATACATACGTGTATGTGAAATACATACATATGTCAAGATGTATTATATTAAATAACAAATTAAATGTGTTATACACACATTTGTCAGTGTAAATTTTACCAGAAATTGAAAAAGTAACACTGGCTAAATTTATTAGATTCACATTTTCATATTTTAGGCAATCTTGGTTGATTTCATATAGAAAAAAATTTTCAAAACTAATGTGATTTTTATACTTTTTCATTTTGTATTACTTATAACTGTCTGTAAGAACATATCTTCATTTTAAATTTATTTTTAAAAATCTTTTGCTATTTTGAGCTAAGGTGGATTTCTAGGCACAGAGTCCCAAATTAAAACCTATAAGAACCAAGCTTATTCTGATTTTGTTAGAGTGAATCAGAAACAAATTAGGTCAATAACTTTTTGATTTGTTTGTTTTCTATAAAAATATCATGTCTTCTTTTCAAGTTTTTGTAGATTATACACTTGTACCCATAAAATATTTCTACATATTCATAGAATATATAAATAGTAAAAATAGCAATATATTTCTTGATCACAATAAAATGTTACAATAATTTTAGAAGCACTTTAAAGTTCCTAATTCTTGAAAAGTGAAAAGAAAGTATAGTGTATGTTTAAATATTATTGCATCAAAGAAAATTTAAAGTAGGAATGTTAAAATATTAACAAAATTATATTAAACTATTAAACATTATATGTAATTAATATTACAGTGAAAACACTTTTTAAAAATCAATTATTTGTTTTAGACCAGCAATACTAAAAAAATATCACAATTGCACAAAACCTTAAAATGATACAAATAAATTTAGTAATAAATATGCATTGACTATGATATTCTGTTAAAAGGTACTAAAGAAGACCCACATATGTAAAAGAAGCATAATATATTTCTGAATGGTAAGATTTAGCTTTGTAAAGCTATCAATTATTTCCAAATACATTCAAATTATTATTGTGATCTGACTCTGAGGGGAGAGTGTACACACCTGCATGAAGGGTGACACATGGTATCTCAGACCTACCACATACACACAAAGCTAAAACCTAATAAAGGAGACACTTCAAATTGATGGATAAAGGATGGGTTGTTCACAATAACTGGCCATTCATGAAGAACTCTCCATTTCTATATTTTTTGTCAAGAACATTATATAAAGTCAGATAATATGAAACCTTCAGAATTGACTTTTCTGCCAAGTCCATTAGAGATTGATCCAAGTAGTGTATATATCGTTGTCTTTGTTACTTTTCTCTCATTGCTGAGACAAAATACCTGATGCCCAAAATGATGGAAGCAAACGTTTATTTAGCTCATAGTTTTTGAAGGTTTCAGTTCATACTTAGCTGGCTCCAAGGCAGAGTGGCCTAGCTAAGGGACAGTTGTTCATGGTGGCTGCAAACAACAAGAGCAAAAAGGGTAAAAAAGGAGAGCAGGCTTTCTTTCCTCTTTTATATTGTATGACAGCTACCCTCCCATGGATGGGTGCAGTTAAAAGATAAAAGTCAATGTAAAATGCCACAACTGAGTGGCCATCATTGTAGTTTTTAATAAAAGAAGTATCAAACTATGAAAGAAAATTAACATAAATATATATATTTGTTTTAGAAATTTTGTAATTTATCAATTTTGAATTTACAACATAACCTGTAATGGCACACTTTTTTTTTTTTTTTTGTACAGGGGATTGAACTCATGACCTCACGGTTGCCAGTGAGGCACTTATGTCCCTGAGCTAAATCCCTAGCCCCTCAATGGCACACTTTTTTAATGACACATTTTGTTATGTGTATACTAGAAAATTTTTAAAAAAGTTTTCTTACAAGTTCGATTGATAGATTTTGAGGTTGAGACTGTTATCTCCTGGGAAACCCAGAACTTCCTCCTAGGCTAGTTAACTACCTATACTCTTAATATTACTTCTTACACTCTTGAATATGGGTATACGTATTTAAGTATACGTATGTAAGTATTTAAATTCTGCTACTCCGGTAAAGAAGTATCAAACTATTCCACTCCAGTACATCGTATACTCTTATGCAATTATATAAGTACAAGTTTTTTTTTTTTTTATATTCTTGTATAAGTATGTATTTCCGGAACAAAAAATTAGCCCTTCTTGAAAAAACTGGTCTTACAAGGTAGATTTATTCTGGGGTCCCCTCTAAGGAGCGAAGCTCCTGTAAACCACAACCGAAAGCCTCTGGACCGCGGACTGCTGCCCTGCGGGGGAAAGGTCACCTACCTGACCACCGCGACCTTTGCCTGAAGAAGTTGCCTCAAACCAAAAGCCCAAGCGGTTGCCAGGGCAACAGGCGGCAGCGCTGAGCGTAGGGGCGGGGCCTAAAGGTTTGCAGTGGTGTGTAACTTTGTATTCATCTTCACAGTGCAAACGGCAAGATTTCCACATTTACCCGATTTTTAAAAATCTTTTCGTGGACTTTAGAGCCACTGAACGACATGGATTTTGTTGACTCTCATAAGAATAAGCAACAAAAAGAGGGGAAAAACACCGACACTTGGTCCAGGACAGAAGGAAGCAAGGAAAAAAATACATCAATTTGGGAATGGATCATGCCTGCAACTTAGAGAAACTGCTTCAAAAGAAGCAACCCAAGCTAAACCCTTCTCTTTTTCTATAGAAACGAGAACTGCAACAGAAACAATTACTTCCGCTTTGTCTGCTGCCCTCACCAAAGATGGCGCTCCTTGCTTCCTGTATGAACAGTGCGCAGGTGCAAGGAACTTCTGACGCTGGTAGTCCTCCAGTTGGTAGTCCTCCAGCTCCACCCTTTTGCCACCGCCGGGTGGCGGCGGGGGGCGGCGGGCGCCTTCGCACTGGGTTGTCTTGTGTCTCTTAGGGCTTTAGTTTCTGTCAGTGTTCTCGCTTGGGGTCTCGCAGTTCCTTTTCTGGGCTACCACCTGCTGTCCGTGTGCCCAAGACCGCTGCCCTGTAGCCCCCTCGGTCCAGAGTTGTTGCTGTAGGGACCTTACCTGCGAGCCCGGGGTTGGGAGGGCGCGACAGTAGGGCTAGGTAGCGCCGTTTCTCGGGCGGAGTCCTTCCGTCTCTTTGTCCAGGCCGCAGCACTAGTGCATAGATGCCTGCGACCCTCCTTAAGGATTCTTTGTAGCTTCCAGAAAGGCTGTTCAAGTTCTAAGGTTTATTGGTTAGAGGAAGGTATGAAAAAAAAATTGACCTATGACTTGCAACTTTTCTTTTTTCTTAGTCCATGATATACCTTCCTCAGGACTGATGTTAATTATGAAATTTTTTGGTTCTCTTTTTTCTTCTCCAAATTAAAGAAAAACTTATTTTGTCTGCCAATTTATTCTTTTTTTTTTTAATTGGTACCAGGGATAGAACTCACGACCACATGCTTGCAAGGCAGGCACTTTTGCTACTGAGCTAAATCCCCAGCCCCATTTTATTCTTGATAATACCGCTTTTCAGTTTTCAACACAACAGTTAGTTAAAACTTTTTAACTTATTACTTCAAATGGCCGTGTAAGTAATGAATGGGTAGATCGGTTATTTTATGATTAGGGTACTAGTTCCCTCCTTTAGCAAAGAGCTTTATAGATCTTCATACTTTTTCATCTTTGGTGAGAAAGCAAAGTTGATACAGTTAGCTTCTCTATATTAGGATACCACAGTGCTGCATATACTGAACACTGATGCATTGCTCTGCTATACTGTGTAATTGTCTTTCAAAGCACATTCAGTGAAATTACATTACACTGAATACATTACAGGAATACAAAACTGTTTAGTCATAAAACCAACTATTTAGGCTCATATTTTCAGGTTCATCTGCTAGCCTCTAACCAAATCAAAGGAGACCATATATTTGAGTAAAAAGGAAAAATGATTTAATCAGAGCTGGCTCTGAAGAGATAGAGGGGCCAATTTGCCTCAAAAGACCATCTCCCCATTTACAAGTGGGCAATGGTCTTTTGCAGGGAGAAACAGAAGGGAGGGCAGCACAGAGAGACAACGTAGACAATACAGCTCTCCACACTTGTTTCTACACTTCCAGCCACTTTCATTTCCTCTGTTTTTTGTGGAAAAGAAACCAGCCTCCTGGACTCCTGGAGCTAGCTTCCAGTATTCTCCTTTGGGGCTGAGATAGGAGGGGAACTTGGCTATGGGTTCAACAGGAGGAAGTTTGGGGAAGTTGTTTACCTTTGAGAGAAAAACACCTAACTTTTAAAGTTCTATTTTTCACTGCCAGTTGTTAAATAATGGTGCATGAGGAGACACCCACAGACCAAGACTGTGGGAAAAACTAAATCTTATTACGCCTACATGCAGGCAGGCTGAAATTGGAATGGTATCAGCAAGGATCTGGAGGAAAGGCTACATTTTCTGTAGGGTTTGAAGTTGGTGGTTGTAATCCAAAGAACCGGGATGGAATGTTTGAAGTAAAAACTACAAGGACGTTCAGCACAGGTATGTGGACACTGGACAGGGGACTGCAAGTGAAGTCCTAAATTTGTTTATGGTCCTTAATTCTTTGCTGAGGGCACCCTAAATGCCTATTGTTTGCAGAGAACAGCATGAAAGTCTCTTTCAGGTCAGCCCTGACACCAGTTACAGTAACACCAGCCTAATAATAAGTCAAAGGTGCAGAATCCTTGACTCTAAATCAATTTTGCTGACACGCTTGATTAAATCCAACAAAAAAATGAAATTATCCAATATATCACATTTCCAAGTATTTTTGGTTCTCTAAAGAGTCAACCAAAAATATTTTGACATTAAAATAGAAGTTTGTTCTCCTTGTAAAATGTGCTAGTCAATGTCCCTAGTTAGAAACTAAGGTAAAGCACAGACATTACAATTCACTAATAAATTGAGGACTAGCTGAGCTGATGTTTTTTCCTAAAGCACAATCCATGGTGTAAGACTTTTCTGCTCAGAAATCCTCCTCATTCTGAGGAGAGTGGCCACAAATTTATTTTGGCATTATGTGGCAAAATTATTTTGATTTGCCCTCAACTTGTCTGTCTAGTCTTTTTTTTATTTTGAAGGTAGTAAAAATACAACAGAATAAAGCCCATTGAGACAATGCAGTGAAATTGGTACAGAACAGGATACCTGGTTCACAGCAGGATACCGGTATAACAGTAATAGGTACTATAGTATATCTCGTTATCTTCACAATAGTTTTCCAGTCAATTAGGTATAGCAAAATCAAACCAAAAACAGAACATTATAAAACCAGTTGGAAGAGAGTATTGAATAGAGTAAAAATGTTTAATTGTAGTGAAACAAAACAGTGAAAACAACATTTTCCTTCAAACAGAAGATGGAAGGAAATCTCCCATATTTGCTATATTGCATACGTCCTCCTCCTAAGAGATGCTCAGACCTCTGTCCCCAGTTGCTAACAGGGTGGGAGGATGGGGTTGGGATGTTTGATTCCCAGCCTGAGTGCTGGTAGGATCATGAAAGCCACTGACTGGGTCTCCTCCTGGCTCGTACCTGAGGGAGGCCCTTACCAGTAAGGCAGATAAATTGGCTGCTTGTGCAGCTGCCTGAGTTCCACCATGGCCAGATCTCTGAAGCTGCTGACTGGGTCCCCTCCTAGCTTTCACCCAAGGGAAGCCTTACCAAGAGGGCAGGTGAATTGCCTTCTTGTGCAGCTTCTGGGTTCTACCATGGCTGGATCTTGGAAACCATTGACTCGGTCTCCTCCTGGCTGGCACCTGAGGGAGACATTTACCAAGAGGGCAGACAAATTGGCTTCTTGTGCAGCCGCCTGGGTTCCACCATGGCCAGATCTCCGAAGCTACTGACTGGGTCTCCTCTTGTCTCACACCCAAGGGTGGCCCTTAGCAAGAGGGCAGGTGAGTTGCCTTCTTGTGCAGCTGCCTAGGTTCCACCATGGCCAGATCTCGGAAGCCATTGACTGGGTCTCCTTCTGGCTGGCACCTGAGGGAGGTGTTTACCAAGAGGGCAAACAAATTGCCTTCTTGTGCAGCCACCTGGGTTCCACCAAGGCCAGATCTTGGAAGCCACTGATTGAGTCTTCTTCTGGCTCATGCCCAAGGGAGGCATTTACCTGTCTGTGTAGTCTTATATCTAATTTAATATCAATTCAGCCAACATTGAAGATCAGCTGTAAGCCCTTTTGTGCCTTGTTCTGCAGAAAGTTGTGTTGCTTTCCATTCCTTGTATCTATAGTGTTTTCCTGCTGTTGTAATCAGGGGTTGTGAGGAGAACAATTACAATCAGGACACAGAATTTATACTATTATTTTGTGATGGTCACGCAGAGTTAAACACAAAAAGAAAAGTTGAGAAAATCTATCCACAACACTAAAGACCCAGAATATTCAGCAAAGGGCCTGGATCCCACAGAAATGCCCTGCATGAGTCCAGATGAAGAACTAGAGCCCATGACAATACCTTCCACAAGTCCAACTGGAGGGCAAGAGCCCATGATAAGGACCCATGGCAGTCTGTTTTATGGACCTGCTGGGAAAGCCCAAAGGTCAGTGGTGGAAGCTAGAAAGTCTATGCCAACAGGGTGAAGGATCTGTGCCAGTAGGTTGAGGGTTCTATGCTGGAGCCTAGAAGTCACACTCAAAATTAGGACCAAGTCTGCCCTAAAAACTACCACAGCCATCCTCAGTGATAATGAGTTCCCAAGCTTCTCCAATGATGAGAACAGTCGAGTACATGCCAGGAAGCCAGCATGACAAGTTTCTTCTGAAGATTAAACAGCATACATCTTCCCCTCTGGAACCAGGAAGAGATGCTCAATGTAAGAAGCAGAGCTCACCCAAAGTGAACCACAGCCACTCTTACCAACAAGGTCCCAAACTCCTCCAATGATAATGGCTGAATTCATGTCAAGAAAGCTAGTCATGACAAGCTCCTCCAGGAGAACCAATGGCCCAAAACAACAAAACATAGGAGAAACCACAATGCCTACCTCTTCTTCTCCATGTCTCTATTTATGCTGGTAACTTTCCTCAGGTAAGCCATCTACATGCAGCACCATGCTGATTTAATTCAGCTGGTGTTAAGTTGACCACCAGTTTTTAATCCATAACACCTGCTGTTCTCTCTTCTGTAGTGTCTCTCCTTTTCTTTTCCTGTGGAAACTTTGCTGGTCCTCACAGCACAGATCTGGTACTTACCTAGCAAAAAGAAGAGGGGATTAACACAAAAAGATGTGTGTTCTAGAACTCAGCTGTGACCTCACTCAGCCCCCTAAGTAATGGAAATTAATGCTAACCCTAACCCTAAGTTCAGCAGAAGTATCCTGAGCAGACACAGTGATATAGGAATGATATAGGATCTCCAAATAGCCCAAATAATGTAAGGGAAATATAACTCCCAACATGCCAAATACCTAATGCACTGAATTTATGCTCTCTAAAATTGAAGAACGAATCTTGTGAGCAACAGAAGTTGAGAATAGGAAATATTTATTGCAAGATAGCTTCTATCTAAGAGAGCCAAGGAGGGATCCCAAGTGGGGACTCTGCATCTCAAGAGTTTTATAGAGCAAAGCCACAAGGTGAGGCAGGTATAAAGTGAGACAAAACTATAATCGACTAATAAGATTAAAAATTGCTTAGGTAACAGTGATCCAAAGGGAAATCACAAGGTGGGTATGAGGTGGGACAAAACTATGGTCAACCAATAAGATTATCAGTATAATCATTTGGGGATCAAATAGGGAAGCAAGTCACATAGCAAATGCACTTGAACCCAACAAGGACTTTCTTATAAGGGAGGGGCCAGGGAGGTTTTTCCCCACCCAAAGTGATTGATGCCTATGTAGAATATCAATCACTACTCTTCATCCTTTGGGTTTTAGGGAAAATATGTGGTCATAGTCATTTATCCTAATGCCTGATCTTCAACAAGTGCACCTCCAGCCAAAGTTGTCTCTTTCAGTGACATTTTCCAGGAGCCTAGCCTTGTCTGACTGCCTATAATATTTGTAAGTAGTTTAGCTGTCTATAATAACAGCTTCTGGGAACCAAAAACAAGATAGAAGTTTTGAAAACTTTCTGAGTATTGTCAAAACTTATCATATGTGCTGGGAGAGAGAATCTGACAGACTCCACTAGGACTGGACATCTTGCTGTCATAGACAAAATCATTATGACCAGATATAGGAAACCACTCAGGCTAATTCAAAACTCAGGGAACATCCTGAGGATGTGGGCCCACTGTCTAGTGCAAGCACACAGTGAAATACAGTTATATAACCATGATTGAGAAGTGGGCAACTATGCATGCACCAATGAGGCTAGCATGTAAGAATGTAAATATGAAATAGCATGTATAATAATTATGCAATAAAGATGCAGGATGCTCTTGTGTGCTTGCTATGTGCATCTGCCTGGTACTGCTGTGTTGCTGGTATCTGCCTTTGTGTGCTTTCTTAGTGCATCTCTGTGCATAAAACTTCTTAAGCCTTCTTAGCCCTGACACCAGGGAGGATCTGGCTTTGATAATTTGGCTGTGGGACCACCCCTTCCTTACTTGGAAGGCTGGGCTGGGTAACTTTCCTTAGAAATATCTGCAGCATTGAGTCTCTGAACCTGATTCTTGTCTTTTAAGTAGATACTTCTTTTTTATATTTTTTTACTTTAAAAAAGATACAAGGTCTCCTGGACTCTGGTCAGAACAAAAAAAAATGGCTTAATCAGTTTGAAAACAACAGTAATTGAAAAAATTATTTATAATGCAATGAGTGAAGACATGAAAAAGCTACTTAGCTTTAATACACCAGAATATATAGGTGAGGTGATGCATATAGGCTAATGAAAAGAGAGGGAAAAACTACACCTGAAAAGCCAGCTGGCCCAATGGCTGAGCCAAAACAGAACTTGTCTTTTCATTTCAAAGGAAAGAAGACAGAGCCCAAACTTTCTTCCTGGCTTAGAGAACCCCAGGCAAACCCTTGTTTGACATCACTAGCCTGGCACTGCTTGTAGGCATCTGAAAGCTACAGCAACTCCAGCTTAGGATAAATAGCCAAAGTCCTGCCAAACCTAAGAAAGTTTTACAGAAGAAATCAAATTACATACTGGTAAGTATACTTTTGGTTTTCAGTTTGAGTTGATGTGCATAAAGCATTTCTTGTACACTACAAAGTTTTGAATTTACAGGGTTAACTTTCTATTTTCTCCAGTTTGTTGTTTTAAAATAATAAAACACTGATTCAAGCTTACTCCGTGGTTTGTTGGTAGTCAGTGAAGTTTACTATCTGAAGGGAAAAAGAGACACTTTAAAATTCAATAAGCTATGGTCAAGTTTGTTATAGAAGGCTAAAATAAGTGGGAGAGGAGAAATATTAAGAAGGCAATAAATGTAAGAGATATACTTTTGGTATGAGAAGATTCTCTATAATGAAAGTCTTGCTCTGTTAAAGAGATGAAAAGAGAGATAATGACAAGATTAAAAATTTCCATCAAGGAAGGCTTGTGGAAGTAGTTTATAGAAAGAAAATACATGTATGGTCACTTCTTAATTTGGCAGAGCTCAGGTTATTCCTTCTAAAAAATCCCATGAAAGAAATGGCAACATGAGATTACCAGTCAAATACTAGCCTTTTAAAAACTTATGTGATGTTTAGGCTGTGTGTTACTGTACTCAGTACTAAGATTGACATTTAAATATGTTATAAAAAATAATGTCATGATTCACACACTGAAATATTATGTGTGGCCTTTGATCTCAGGTTTCCTTTTTAAAACAATACAGTTGCTATCTGTTAACATTCTGCAGGGATTTAACTACTAGGACAGCCATGGTTGATTAAAAAAAATGGTCCTTAGTTATGTTTTATATTTCAAAGTGCTTGGCATTTAGATAAAATTATAATAACTAAACCCCCTACAATACTAATGCCACTAATCTTCTCTTCTTGGTGTTCAATGACTAAAGTTTAGAGGCCAAAACTAGAAAAATGACTAAGCCAAGAGAAACAAAAATGCTCCCAGTCTGTATACTTCAGTTTTTTACTTGCCCAGGTAATAGTTCCTGTTCCAGATCCAATTGTTCTTCCATCTTAAAAATAGCAGGTCAGCTTCTGCTGGGCCTGCCCTTCTGCCGGGAGCATCGCGGAGGCCCACCCCAGGCCTAGGACTGCTCCGGGCTGCTTCTGCTGGGCAAGCCCTTCACTGGGGACAGCATTGCGGCCGCCATAGGCCTGGGCTGTCCCGGGCTACTTCTGCTGGGCCCACCCTTCCATGGGGCTGGGAGGGGGGCATTGTGGGGACCCGCCCCAGGCCTAAGACTGCATCAGACTGCTTCTGCTGTGCTTTCCCTTCCAGCAGGAGCATCAGGTGAGCCCACTGCGGACCTAGACTGCCCTGGACTGCTCCTGCTGGGCCTGCCCTTCCACTGGGAACATCATGGAAGCCCACCCCAGGCCTAAACTTCCCCAGACTGTTTCTGCTGGGCCTGCTGTTCCACCGGGAACATCGCAGAAGCCCGCCCCTGGCTTGAGCTGCCTGGGACTGCTTCTGCTGGGCCTGCCCTTCTACTGGGAACATCAGAACCTTGGACTACAGTGGATTACTGTGCTGACTGGATGTGAGACTCAGGAACTCCTAACCAAACAGAAGACCTCAGCAGGCTCCAGTCATTGTGGTGTTGGACATTGTATCTCAGTGTAAAAAGTAACTAAGACAGCTTCAGGCCCTGACCAATTGCTCTGGCAGAATCCCAGCTCATGGAAAGGGACTTTGATCCTGCTCCCAGGCAGTAAGAAAGACCGCACCCTGCATTGGAGACCACACCAAGGTGCACACAGGGGCGGGGGCCTAACTGGGCCATGCCCAGCAAACTCCAAGCAGTGAACAGGACCCAGAATCCAGCCTCGGGCCCTAACTGTGCACTCTGGCAGAATCCCAGTGCACAGAAAAAATTTGGAACTTCACTCCCAGGCAGTGAACCTTAGACTACATTGGATTAACTGTGTCAGTGTTGTGCGTATGCCCCTAAAATAAAGGTGTACAGTGGGTAAATAGGGCCAGTAGTAAAGCCCCTTCAACTAACTGTAAGACCTTGGAGAGTCTGAAAAAAGTGTGGGTGACCCCCTCCTACACACAGAAAACAGTAGGCAGAGTGAAAATGGCAAAACAAAAAAGCAAAATGCAGTATCAAACATCTAGTCCACCAGGAGCAAGTACAGGAGACATTGAAAAGTAACACACTGAAAATCTCTGAAAAGATAGCAAGTAGAAATAAAAAAACAACTCCATGAGGCTATAGAGGAAATCAAATTAGAAGTACTCTCCCATGTAAAGACAGAAATAATAACCTTAGCAAAGGAGTTGCTGAGTGCAGATAAAGAAGAAATAGAGAAAAAAGTACAGGAACATGGGAAACAGATTGAAACCTTGAATTAACAATGTAGAAAACATGCAGAATTCATGAAACAAACTCAAAGAGACATCCAAGAAACAAAAAAATCCATTAAAATCATGAAAAATTTTAAATGAAGCTGAGGATAGGATTTGGGCATTGAGGACAGGATCACAATTAGTAATTATGAAAGGATAGAACTTTTAAAAATAACAAAGCAGCATGAAGTGACAATTCAACAGCTTCAAGATGATGCCAAGAGAAAAAACACAAGGTTAATAGGCATCAGTGAAGAGGCAGGAATCAATGCAAATGGCATAGCCAAAATATTCACAGAAGTAATAGAAAGAAACTTCCCAAACATGGGGAAAAAAATCTAATATGCAGACAAGTGAGTCATATAGAACACCAAACAGTTACAATCAACATAAATACACACCCAGACACATAAACATTGAGATCTCAGACATACAGTATAAAAACAGAATACTAAAAGCTGTTAGAAAAAAGACACAACTCACTTATCAAGGAAAGCCCATTAGATTCATGGCAGACTTTTCAGCACAAACCTTCAAGTCAAGAAGAGCTTGGAGTAAGGTATTTCAAGCCCTGAAAGAAAACAACTTTCAACCCAGACTGATGTACCCAGCAAAATAGTCATTCAAATTTAATGGAGAAACAAAATACTTCCATAAAAGAACAACTGATGAAATTCATGTCTACCAAACCAACCCTAGAAAGAATACTGAAAGACATACTAGACTGAGATAAAAATGACCACAACCCCCAAAACAACAATAGAAAGAAACCACCAGGTAGGACAAACAATTAAATAAGGGGAAAAGCAGGAAGCAAACAACTGGAACATAACATGGCAAAGTCAAGCCAGTACATATCAGTAAATTTAAATGGTCTTAATTCACCTATAAAAAGAAACAGGCTGACAGAATGGATCAAGAAACATGATCCTACAATATGCTGTATACAAGAAACACATCTGACCCAAAAGGAAACTCATAGATTAAAAGTCAAAGGATGGAAAACAGTATTCCTTGCAACAGGAACCCAGGAAAAAGCAGAGGTAATTGTTCTAATTTCAGACAATGTGAACTTCAAACCTAAAATGATTAAAAGAGATAAAGAAGGTCACTACATACTCATTAGTGGAAAAATTCAAGAGGAAAAACTAACAATTGTAAATATATGTGCACCAAACACAGGAGCACCCAACTATGTAAGACAGATACTAATGGACATGAAAAACCATGAACACAAGAACACAATTATAACAGGGGACCTTAACAGCTCATTGTCACAAAGAGATAGATCAACTAGACAAAAAGTCAGCAAAGAAATAACAAAACTGAATCATACCTTTAAGCAATTGGACTTAGTAGATGTTTACAGAGTATTCCACTTAACCACATCAGAATATACATTCTTCACAGCTACTCATGGGACATTCTCCAAAATAGACCATATATTATCCCATAAAACATTCTTACACAAATGCAAAGATATTGAAATTATCCCGTATGTAATATCTGACCACAGTGCACTGAAATTGGAAATCAATGGCAAAAGAAATTGCAAAACCTGCATAAATACATGGAAATTAAATAACCTTTTGAAGAACCAGTGGTGGCTGCAGATAAAATTAAAGAAGAAATAAAGCAATACCTACAATTCAATGAAAACACAGAAACAACATACTGTAATCTAAGGGATGAAATGAAAGTGGTCTTAAGAGGGAAATATATAGCAATAAATTGTCATATCAAGAAAACAGAATGGGCACAAATAAACAACCTAATGCTCCATCTCAAGCTTCTAGAAAAAGAAGAGCAAGGTAAACCCAAAACTCACAGAAGAGAGGAAATTGTAAAGTTAGAGCAGAAATCAATGCAATCAAAACTAAAAAAACAATACAAAGAATTAATGAATCAAAAATCTGGTTTTTTTGAGAGAACAAACAAAATTGACAAACCCCTAGCTAACCTTATCAAGAGAAAGAAAGAAAAAACCCAAATTCATGCAGTAAAAACTGAAAAGGGGGAAGTTACTACAGATCCCATGGAAATTCAAAAGATCATGAATACCTACTTTGAAAATCTCTACTTACATAGAGTGTAAAACACAGAGGAAATGGACAGATTTCTAGAAACTTGTGAACTTCCAAAGCTAAACCAAGAAGATATAGCAATTTGGAACAACCCAGTATCAGCTATTGAAATTGAAAACGTAATTAAAAACTTACCAACAAAGAAAAGCCCAGGTCCTGATGGATTCATAGCTGAATTCTACAAGAAATTTAGAGACAATTTGATGCCAATACTCCTTAAACTCTTCAATGAAATTGAGAAAAAAGTAATCCTCTGTAAATCATTCCTGGAAGCAAGTGTTACTCTGATACCAAAACCAGAGAAAGACTCAACCAAAAAGGAGAACTATAGGCCAGTCTCACTAATGAACATTGATGCAAAGATTCTTAATAAAATACTGGCAAATAGAATGCTGCAAATCATCAAGAAGATTATACATCATGACTAAATGGGGTTCATTCCAGTAATGCAGGAATGGTTTAACAGATGCAAATCAGTAAATGTAATACACCACATCAACAGAGCCAAAAACAAAAACCACAT
>PVLA01016598.1:0-20184 GCA_004027455.1 Hydrochoerus hydrochaeris
GACCTTGAGCTCACTTTGTAGCCCAGGCTGGTCTCGAACTCACAACGATCCTCCTCCCTCTGCCTCCTGAGTGCTGGGATTACAGGCGTGAGCCACTGCTCCCAGCTTAAATTACATATTGTTATCTTAGAAGTAGTTGTTCAAGTTACAAAATCAAAGCTTAAAAAGTGGACAATTAAACAGTGACAGTACAAACTATTCTGCTTGATAAATTAACAAAAAGTAGTATGGTTATTTATCTTGCACACTTAAACATACATACAGTTATATCCTTTAGAGCACTTTCACGTTCCATTTCTTTGTTTCTCATCCATGTTTCCAAAAGCCAAAAACAACATGTGTATTTTCACAGCAAGTGGTTGAGTGCACTCCTTTGAGTTGAGTCTGCTAGTCTTCAGAAGGCTATTTATGTTTCTGTGACAATAAAAAGAAAGAACACAAACTGAAGATTTGTCTCCTAGAGATAGTGAATACAGCTAGTTCCAGATACCAAAGAGACAGCATCCTCCAGGTGAATACTCAGGGCTTCTCCTGGAGGTGACATGTGTTCACTTACACCCTGCCATTCATGGTCCTCTTTCTTTCTCTTAGGTGTTGACCTGTCTCTGTGAGATTTGGAGGCTGCATTTTCAGGAGTTTCTGACCTGAGGGACATGGACTGGAAGGGTGATGCTAGGAACAGATCCCTCCCGATGCCTTGCTGAATGCCAGTAGGACCCCAGGACCTCAGACTTCTGTGAGCCAGCCCCTCAGTGAGCCAGGGGAGCAGGCTGCCTCTGGGGTTGAATTTCCCTTCAGTGTTACATAGAGAGCTTCTCTTTGAAATGGGAACCAGTGAGGCAACTATGAGTGGCATGGATGTGTACTAGTGGGTAAAGGACCATGCTTATTATTTTGGCTTCTCTGACATGAAACATTATAAATCAGACATGTCTAAAGTTGTTGCCACTGGTTTTAGTTACACCTATTGTTGAGAAATGACAGCTATGGAGGATTTAAAGAATAAATTTTATGAGATTTGGAGCAGAGAAAAATCCACATCATCTTATTCATTTCATCATTCCTCAGAAGTAAACTAGCCATGAGAGTGGTAGTTTTGAGTTGTCATTTACCAGTTACTGTTCTATGCATCCTTCCCTAAGATGAGCCTTTCAGTTCTCACAAGAACCTTTGAAGGTAGATGTTCCTCAACTAACCTGATAGGTGAAAAATCTCCATGAAGCATTTGAGTGAGCACTCAGTCAGTAAATCAGAAGTGAAGTGGTTTAATAAATTAACAGACAGGAAAACAGTTTTAACATGACTTTCAAATGCTAGAAACGTCTTCACAACCCATATGCGGAAGAAAAAGCATGCAGAGCAGTAATATCCATGCGTTATTGACAGGATAATTGTCTGAGCCAAAGTCTGGATCCTGAGTGAGCTTCAAAGGTCTATGTGTTAGAGGTTTGGCCCCATGGATAACGTTTTGGGAGGGAGGACACTTTAAGAGGTGGGGCCTAGTGAGAGGGCTTTAGGATATGGGGGCGTGGTCTCCAAAGGGGATTACCTGACCCAGCTTCTGTTTTGCTTCCTGGCTGCTGTGAGCAGTTTTACTTCACCAAATTCCCCTATCATGCTGTGCTGCCTGGTCACAGGCCAAAAGCAATGAGGCTAATTAATTGTGGACTGAAACCTCTAAAACCATGAGCCAAAATAATTCTTTTCTTTCATGAGTTAGTTATCGTGGGTTTTTATTATGGTGATGGATAGCTGATGAATACATTTCCTAAACCTTGTTGTATTGCTTAGGATGTTAGTATGTGATTCTTACACTTAGCACTGCAGTGTTTGTATGTGCACATATTTTAAAAATTCTATTAGTGACTTTCGTATTGAAACTATTCCCCTGGGACAGACAGATAGATTGATTTCCTAGGACATGTTGGTGAAGAGCAACTATGTAGCACCTTCTCTGCTGGGCATGGAAGACATAAGAGAGACCAAGACACACAAGTTCTTTATCTTCACTGCATTTATAGTATAGCTCAAGTTTGAACGTGCCTGCTTCCACATGGAGGAAAGCACATCGTTAAACCAGAGAAAGAGCCAGAAAGAAAGATGAGACTCAAAGAGAAAGGACACCAGTCCTTGGCAGGAGCCAAAGCCAAAGCCTCAGAAGTCAGGCTGGGACCATGCTAAGTCCAGCACTACTCTGACCTGTTTTTTCCATTTTTCCTTAAGCAGGGTGAACAGATGCAAGCACCTCTCACTTCAGTTAGATAAAATAATTCCCTGAAAATACCATGATGTGGGTACCAGAGGCTGAGAGTCCAGTAGGCTAAAAGTTCCCTGATCTCTCTCAGGAGCTGGTAGTGTCCTGTTCCTGAGATACAGGCTATATCTGAAGCTGTAGCTGTTTCCTGTATGGACACAGTTGTGTGGCCTTCCAGTTTTTGTCTCCATCCTCCACTGCAATACAATTAAAAGGTCATCCAAGCATCCTGGACAAATTGTGTAGGGGTTGCAGGGAGAGAAAGTGGAGGGAGTGCTTTGTCTGTGGATTAGCTTGTTTATGACAGAGCTAAAACACATTTTGTTTCAAGCTGAGTTTTATGCATTTGTCAACACTAGGCTTGGAAAGGGCAAAAATCAGTCTGCTGGTCACAAAGCCCCCATATGCTTGAGATTCCAGTCCCAGCAGATGGGCTTGCAAATATCAGTCCTCATTCTGATATCACCTCTGCTCTGGCCACCACCCAGAGGGGAGGAGATGCCTGAAGCTTTCCCTCAGCAGACCCTGAACCAAGGTTTGGATGCAGAAAGTCTCCTACTGTCCACCAGTGAGAGAATGAGGAAACAGGAAAGGGAATGACATCATTAACGAAAAGGCTACTTCTGAGGGCAATGGGGCTCTGTCTGTCTGGGAGACAGCATGGAATATACCTCAGAATCATCTCACTGAAGAGACAAAAGCTGGAAGACACATGTGTTTCTCCACCTGCTCCATTTGTCTTTCAAAGAGTGCTGTTTCCAGGGGCTCAGAGTCCTCAGAACCTTTTCCGCGTACAGAGAAAGCTTTGAAACAGAAAGTGGAATGCTGGCCATGGGGGGTGGCGCTCACAGAGGGCACCCAGACGGGCCCACACCTGCTGCTGTGAGCATTCGCCCTGATGGGAGAGGAAGAGCAACGGCCTGGCGGATTCATTAGACCCCAGGCTGTGTCACCCTGGAAGAGCTGCAAGAAGCACGACTCGGGGGGACAGCGCTTCATCTTCTGAGGGAGACTGATGCGAAAACAAAGGCAAGAACAATGTCCCTGGGAAGAAGCTGCCCTCAGGACCAAAAGTTCGAATTCAGATAGTCTGTAGAGCAAGGAATGGAAGAGCAGCCTAAAGGTTTCAGTCTCTGAAAGTTCTATTTGGGCCCACAGGGGGGTGTGTGTGTGTGTGTGTGTGTGTGTGTGTGTGTGTGTGAAAATTAATTGCTAATTTATACAAATCTAGATTGTCCACATACAAATACAGACTCCTGTCTTCTATTTAAGAATCTGACAATGCTGGGACAGTTGAGACCTGGAGGGGACCTTGATTTCCTTGGGCCACATCCCGGTCACTGCCTAAATTATCCCCTGTCATTGGTGCTAGGGTCTATTGTATTTTCCAGTCTCTCTGGGCTTTCACTTTCCTTACAACCTGCTGCAGTCATCTACATTCCCCGGCTAGCGGCTGTGAACACCGGGCTGAGCAGCTCCAGAGTTGTTTAAACTGTTTGCTTCGTACCTTCCCTCTGTGCAGCACAAGTGGTCAGTCGATTTCTGGGGATTTTATCTTCCCTCTGTGACCCAATCCCATGTTCTCTTAAGTGTTTAAACTCTTGCTCCAGGATTGAAGTCATCTGAGGACCTCTTTCTCCACATCCCTTCACCTTATGTTTCACCTCCTCTCACTTTACAGCCTTTCTGTCTTTCCATGAAAACTGACCCAACCGTGATACCCACACTCTGTCACCAGCGTCACATTTCCCTGTCCCGTGCCGCCTCCTTGTCTTCTCACCCTACTCCACTGTCCCTCTTGCTATGTAGCTAATGATGAAACTGTAAGTTTGTTCTACTCCTCCTCTGTCTCAAAGCACATGCCCGATGCATCAGCAGATTCTCTGCGACACCTCCCCAGTGTGCCCACCCTCCTGGTCCTGTGGGAGCCACGTTGCCTCTGAAGGTGGTGCCTCAGGCCACGTCCCGCTGACTGCGGTCCCTAATGGAGTCCTGCTTCCACCGCGTCCCCCCCGTGGTCAACGCGGCCAGCGTGATTCCTGTGAAACAGAGGTCAGCTTGGGTTAGTCCTTGCCCAAAGCCACAGCATTTGATCTCATCTGCGGGGCACCCCATCATCCTGCTCCAGCCACACTTGCCTCCTTGCTTTTCCCCGAAAATCCAGACAGAGCCACACATACACTGGACCCTCTCATTACCAGGAATGCCACTTCCCTGTGTCGGCCGCATTGACAAGCTCATCTCCTGGGAGACTCAGGTACAGTGTCACCCTCCGATGGAGGCCTTCTCTGACCACTCACTTTAATGCTGACACTTGCTGTAAACCCCCAGTTTCTTCTCAATAGCTTTTGTCACCAGAAGATACTATTTTGCTCACTTATTCACTCATTACTGTTTGGGAGCATAAATTCACAATGTGAATTGAAGTTTAACACACTTCCCTAAGGAGTGAATGGAGGCCTGAGGTTATTGGTATCCCCCTTTGGAGATTTTTAATGATCTCGTTAAGGGTGAACCCATACTTTCCCAACTACTGAACTAAGACTAAAACTAAGACTACTAAGACTGAAGGTGCACCAGGGCGAGATCTTCATTAGTGTAAAATCACCACTGTCCTCCGAGTCACCTGATAATTCCCTCACCATTTTCCTCAATCAGCAAATGCCGAGTTCTGGCTGCCTCAAGGCCTTTTGTTCCTTGTGAATAAGTGGTCGTTCCAGGCCCAGCTGTGTAGCCATTTCTCTCTCTTAACTTTCTTTCTTTCTTTCTTTCTTTCTTTCTTTCTTTCTTTCTTTCTTTCTTTTCTTTCTTTTCTTTCTTTCTTTCTTTCTTTCTTTCTTTCTTTCTTTCTTTCTTTCTTTCTTTTTCTTCCTTCCTTGCTTTTTCCCTCCCTTCCTTTCTCTCTCTTTTCTCTCTTGTCTCTTTTTTTCTTTCTATCTGTCTGTCACGTGCCACACCACCTGCTAAGATATTGAGGCTCAATGCCGGGGTCTCCAACACCTTACCTGTTCATTTACAGGAAATTTGCCTCTTTGCTAATTTTGCCAGCAATCCCCAGAATGGGACCTGACCTTGAGTAATTGCTCAGTTCTATTTGTTGGATAAATCAGTCGGTGTCTTTTCCTGCCTGATTCTCTACCTCCTTGACAGGAAACTTTCTCTCTCAATATCTGACGAAAGCTAACCTAGTTTCACAGCATAGATGCCTTTCTGTATCTCCTAAGAAATCTTAGTACCCTTGGCCAGTCTTGCTACTGTATCTGGAGTTAAAACAGTAGGTGAAAGGATGATTGGACATGATTGCATGTTTATCCCAACAGCTGAATGGAGATCGTGTGGTCCTCATGACAGCTTTGATAGAAGTCTGCAGAGACAAAGTGAGTGAGCAATAACCAGAAAATCTGGGGATGGAGCCATCTGTGCTAGAAAGCTGCTCCCTCTGACTGCTGAGCTGACCTCCACACTCTGCCAGACTGGAGCTAAGACACTCGAGGGCTTCTGGAATAGTGGAGGCAAAGGACAATAGAGAAGGACCAATAAGAGAATAATCAAATATTTTAGTGCCTCTTGGATGCATTGCTGCACAATAGACCACCCCCATACTTAGTGCTGTCTCCCCAGAACATGAGGTGCTTAATATTGATCACAAGTTTGTGTGAACCAATCTGTGGATCTGGGCCAGTTCTACCATTGTCCCCTGGGTTAGCATGTGGTGTCTTTGTCAGCTGATGACTGGTGGAAGGTTTGTTGCTCCAGGATGGACTTGCTCTGCTTTTTGGGGATCAGTCTGCAGTTGCGTTGAGTAATGAAGCTGATGGGGTCCCATGATGTTGCTCTCCAGAGTGCTAGGCTGATGAGCTTGTCTACTTTGGTGTGTTGGCACTCCCAGAGAGATGTGAGAACGCACAAAGTTTCCTGAATACCAGGGGAGCTTACAAGTGGACAACGTTACCATGTATGTGACTTTGAGAGTTCATATTTTAGTAGTTTTAGTTTTCACAGAAAAGTTGAGAACAGAGGTTAAGTGTAGAATTAGCATCTCTACATCTCTCCAGATATATTGGCAGAAACCTTCAAATGCAGCACAAACAAAATTAAGGAGACAGTAACTCATTTAGCTTAGGAAGAGGTTGGAATGCATTTAGGTGCTTGTAGCACTCTGCAGGGTCAAGTACGGCTCTTCAGGCTCTAGCAGAGGAGACACAAGCATCCAAAGTGTCCCGTTTCCTTCAGGAGGCTGAAGCCAGGTTGCTGCACTGGTTCTGTAAACACTAATCTGGGTTGTAAAAGAGGCTGCTTGTGTGATGAGGCAAAAGGAAGAGATTGGAATGAATGTGGGAGGGAACAAGGGTTGTAGATGGACCAAAAGACATCATGGAACAGTGAAATACAGTGCAGGCTCATGGGATGAGGGATGTAGGGTTGGGGCCTGGAAGTATCCAGGGTCCTTTGGCTTCAGGGCCTCTGAGCCTTGTTTTATATGGATGTCGATGAAGCCCTGAGCCGCAAGACACAGATTATCAAACGGCACCCAACCCTCGATGGCAGGGCAGGGTTCCACATGACAAATTCGGGAAGCTCTTTTCCCCTTCTTTGCCATACTTGGTATTTAACCAAGTTACTCGATGTTAACCGTGCTGCAATTTAATTTTATTCAGCATTAGCAGGTTTCACTCCATGTTCTTTACTCACCATTTTGGAGATGACCTGGTTAAAACCTTCCCACTCATGCACTTGCTAGTCAAAATATTTTAGGAGCCTCCGGCATTCATTGTTTGCTTTATTAAAAATTAAGGCGGGCAGATGGTGGCAGAAAGCAGTGTGCGCTCTCCTCTCCATCCCACTGGTCAGCTGCCTCTACTTTCATCGGCTCGCCAGGTGTCACGTCACCTCACTTCGCGAGAGCACCGAGCCAAGCTCAAGAACCCTCAGCTGCCTTTCACAGCAATGAAGCTGAGGTCAAAATACAACGCTCCATGTCACACATTAACTGAGTAAGGTCAGTATTTCCCAGAATACACCGCAGCAGGGCAAGAACGGGGCTGAGGGTAGAGAACTGTACTCTAAATGTTAATCAGTTCTTTCTCTGTAGATGTCGAAAGCTGTACTTTGCCATTCCAACTGCCAGGCCCTTCCTCTGTTTTGCATCCCTTGCCTATAGGGACCCTCAGTCATGCATCCATTTCTACAAGGCTCATGGAGCCTCAGCTATGTACAGGGCTTGGTTTCTCCCTTGGGTGGTGTTACAGTGAAGCAACACCTCCCGGCCCCCCTGGGGGCCACAGCTGTGCGGGGCTGTGAACCCTCAGAGATTACCGCAGCTGTGCAAGGAGGGTCACCTGCCACAGCCCAAGTTATTACGGAACTTGTGTTGGGGGCACAGTTTCTGTTCTTATCTGCAGCATTTTTTATTCTACATGTAGGTAGGGGCTCTCAGAAAGGAGTCTGTCATTCTATATCCAGGAATGGGCCAGAATCCACCCTGCTATAGGTCAGAGTCCACCCTGAATGTGTCACTCTCAAAAGTGGGTCACAGCCCAGGTACCTGAAGCTAATCGTTTTTCAGGGAAGTCCATCCTGGAAAGGGTCAAGTGGCTGAGAGTTCCAGGCAGCATTTCTGTGCTGCACTGTGTGAGGAGAGAGCTCTTTTCAGGTGCCAGTGTCATGTGGAGGACTCCATTCAGGAGTGCCACAGACTGGATACCAGTGGGTCTTTCCAACGATGCTCTGAAGGGTTTTCAATCTACCCTCACTTTATACACAGATAAATGGAGACAGAGAGCAATCTGCACGGTCACACTGCCTGCCCCGACTACATTAAGGAGGGGGGAGTTTACAGATTCTAACAGAGCCAAAGTAAGATGAATTCCTAGTAGGTCTGGGCCCCGTAGAAAACACTGTAGTTCAAAATACTTAATTTAAAGGGACTTAGGAGCCAGTGGCTAAAATGGGTGCTGGTGAGCAAGGAATCCAGTCTGGTGATGATGGAGGAAATGGTACAGGAGAAATGTTAGAGCTTCAGCTCAGTCCGTGGTCTTGTGCCCCAAAACCAAAAATGAATTCTGAGGAACAACAGAAGGAGAGATACGACTGAGTGGCAGCAGGGCTCCAGAGTGGGTTGCTGAGGAGTCTGATTTTCAGGGGAAGTTTATAGAGCACGACCACATTGGACAACATGGGTTAAAGCTACGATCAGCCTATAAGATTACAAGCACATCTGCTTGGGTAAGGTTGACCCAGTGGGAAGTAAGTCACAGAGTACACAGAAGGAACAACGAACTTTTCAGGAAGAGATGAATCTGAGGGTCTTTGTCACCCAGGGAGGTGACTGATGTCTATTGGGACTTTTTTGGACCGGGTTTTGTCACCTCTCTTAGGTCCGGTCTTTTCATCTTTATCTTGAGAACTGTGCTCCAACAGCTGTGTCTCTGACACAGCGGTAGTGAGTTTTCACCTTTAGATTGACTCTCTTTAGGGGGCCCAGCCTTATCTGACTGCCTATAATACTTCTACCTACCTGAGCTGTCTCAGTTACATAGGAGCATGGACACAGTAGCAGGATCCCTGGAGTACAGTGAAAAGGCGGGGACATATAGAGACTTGGTCCCCCAAATCTGCTTCTATCAGAAGGAGATGGACCCAGACACACCCTTCATGTGGCTCAAGGGATGGAGGACCATGCTCCAAAGGCTCAGAGCAGACAGTCAGTACCTGACCACAAACCTGTCTTGAGTGCACCTGGAATGTCTGGTCTGAAGCTGTCCCTTCTGAGCGTCTCGAGCTTGGCCCACAGGCTAGTGTCTCTACAGAAACAGTCAAAGATACCTCAAGATTTACCATGGCCGGCCAAGTTGTGTTGAGAGGTTCAACACAACCTGAACTTCTCATCCGGGCACGGGAATAAGTTGAGGTCACTACAATAGCCAGTGCCTGAACTTCGTAAGGCAGGGCTCAGTGTATCCTTCCAGATGACAGCCCTGGTTGGTCACTTTTCTGACTGTTGGGGTCTCTCTCTGCAAAATGAATCCCAGGGTCGGGACTCTGTGGAAGGGGGAGGAGAATAGCTTCGTGCTTTGTCCGAATGGCTTCCCTTAGGGTCCTCTCTTGGTTTTTCACTCACTGTGACCCTAAGGAGAGTTCTTTGTGTGACTGGGCCTTTAAAACCCTGTCGTCTTCCACAACAATCCTGCCATAGACCTTCAATGGGGATATTTACCAGAAGCACCACTTCCCATTGGTGGGCCACTGCCTATAAGAGCCAAGGCACAGCAGGGCCAGCGTCTGCCTCTCACGCAGTGGCAGACGGACACAGCAGTCCGAGAAGAGGGCAAGACAGGCCCACTGTCCACCCCCCTGGAATAGGGTGCCAAGTACTAGTTCTTTGCCTGCTTTGTTCATAGTCTATGTGGAGGCAGGGGATTTAGCTCAGTGGCATAAGCGCCTGCCTGGCAAGCGTGAGGTCATGAGTTCGATCCTTGGTACTGCAAAAACAACAACAACAACAACAAAACCTTTGGGTCATAGTCTACGCGGACATCAAGGAGTCTCCTAAACCCCCTTGTCAGGGAACTCCAGTGGCTCCCTATGTGCAGAGAACACAATCTCCAGCCAAAATTCCCCTTCAGGACTGTCTTCAAACACAGCTTGACTGTCCGCTAATGTTTTAAACCCCAATCTGTATTTGTAGCCTCTGGTCCCCTCCAGTCTCCCTGTTCGCCCTCTGCTGCAGCCACGTTCAGATCCTCACTAATCCCTGGGCGTGTCCTTCCCTTCACCCTTTCTCACTGTTCACATTGTCCTCTCTGCCCCAGAGGTCCTACAAATTGCCATTTTTTGCAGTTGTCCCTCCCTCGGAGAACAGCTTTCATGATAGAAGTTTCCGTTATGCTTCCCAGGAGCATGAAATTTTCCCGTTTTTCCTGCTCATAAATGTCTGCAATGAACTTTTCTGATACCCCATCCCAGGGTTGCTGTTAACTCCAGGAGTCATTCTGCCTAGATGGGGAGCTCCCGGAGGGCAAGTACGACACTTTTGATTTGTTTTCTGAACAACACAAGTTGTGGTGTCAACGCTGCACCCAAAGACTCATGTCTTAGAGTTGCAGTGATAACCCACGGCCTGGCTCTTCTGGACTGAAGACAGGCAGTGGGGACAGATAATGAGCTTTAGATTCATACCGACTTGGTACAGTTCGGGTATAATCACTCAGGGGTTTGATGCTACTTACCTCCCCAAAAACCTCATTTTCCTCACGTGTAAGCAGGATTATAAAAGCGTGATGAGAGATAATGCCAAAATCTAATTGTCTGAAACTAGTTCCCCGTCCTGACACTTCCTAAGTGAGAGAAGGATCCTAAGGCAGATATATGTGCAGCAGGGCAATATCTCGAGACACCCGGCCTGATTTCCAGTGAAGGATCTACCTGCAAGGGCTGCCAGGACTCCTGCAGACCTGGAACAACTCTTCTCTCTGCCCAAGACCTACATCTGAAGGCAGGTTTCAGAGCCTGGTGCACTGATACCTTCTCCAAAGTCCCTTCCTGACTCCTTGTTACAGTCAGGGTTGTGTGGAGAACAATTAGAATCAGGACATGGAGTTTATAATATTATTTTTGTGATGGGCACCCAGAGTTAACATAAGAAAATGCAGGAAATCTATCCACAACACCAAAGACACAGAATATTCAGCCAAGGGCATGAATCCCACAGCAGTGTCCCACATGAATCCAGATGAAGACCCAGAGCTCATGACAGTGCCTCCCACGAGTCCAACTGGAGGTCTAGAGCCCACAAGAAGGAGTCACATCAGTCTCTTTTATGGATCCGTGCTGGGAAGGCCCAAAGGTCAGCGGTGGAAGCTAGAAAGTCTATGCCAGTGGGGTGAAGGGGCTGTGCTGGTAGGTTGAGGGTTCTATGCTAGAGCTGAGAAGTCACACTCACAACAAAGACCAGGGCTGTCCTGGAAAGCACCACAGCCATCTTCAGTGACACAGAGCCCTAAGCTCCTCCAATGACAAGCGCAGTGGAATACATGCCAGGAAGCCAGCGTGACAAGTTCATCCTGGAGACCAAGTAGCACACGTCTTCCTCTCCAGAGCCAGGAAGCAATGCTGAATGTGAGGACCAGAGCTTCTCCAGGAGAACTAACGGCTCAAACAGCAACACGTAGAACCCACAATACCTCAATGCATTGATGCATTAACTCATAGCTTCTCCTTCTTCATGTCTCCATTTATGCCTGCAACTTTCCTCAGGTGGAACATCTATGCTCAGTGCCCTGCTGATGTAATCCAGCTGGTGTTAAGTTGAGCACCAGTTTTTAATCCATAACAACCCTCATGGTCTTATCAGAGAAAGGAAGACAGGCCGAGCTTCCAGCTTACTGTTTGGATGGGAAACACAAGACCCCTCCCAAAAAGGGTTTTTCTGAACTCTGTCTCTATGCAGTTTCTACTTTACTCGTAAAACTTCCTACTCATCTGAACTGGCTTTTTTGATTACCTTTAAGATCTCAAATGCATTTTTGATTCTTCTGCTCGCTTCAAAACCCTCAATAGCAAAATAGTATGCATGTATGTGTTTGAGGTCAGGCCCAGCTTTTAAAACTAACTATTTGAACAACAGCCTGAATTTATGACCAGAATTGGGCAGATGTACAGTGAGGAAAAAAGAATACACCGATATTGGTGTTAGATTTTGCCTCCTTCCTGCTGTAACACCTCTAGAAGACTTCTTAACACCTCTCAGCTCCAGCTGTGAAATAGAGATGATCATATCTCCCATCCAGGGCTGTTTGACCATCACATAACATAATGTGTGTGAAGATCCTATCATAGGAATTGTCATGAAATAGATGCTTGGTATTCATGGCACCTTTCTTTCTTAATGTTAACCCAACGATATTTTTTCCCCATGTGACTGCAGGTAGTCAGTTTCTTATGCGAGAAGCCTGGAAAATCAGGACCAGGATTCCGTACTAATTTTGTTACCTCATGGCTTGTTGTCATCAAAAGGAAGAACACTAGAGCACTGTCCAGGGCTAATTCCAAACTTCTGCAGGAGTGAATTTTTAAAAAAAATTCTAGAACTTTCCAGACTACTTAGTACTTAGCTATTTGACAAACTCAAGCTTCCTTCATCAAACTCCCTGTTTTTGCTTCCAGTCTTTGAGATCACAGCAACTAATTTTTGTCTCATGTAAAGCCGTGGACATTGCAGACCTGGAAGCATTGAGCTCTGGGATTTTTTTTTTTTTTAAAGGTGGTGTCATTGTTAATGATGGTCATGACCCATCCCAGCTGCCACATGGGACAGCACACTGGACTTTGAGTCCAGCCCCTGCCCTCTGGAGCAGCGCGGCTCCTCTTCTCTTACCGAAGAAGAACTTAAATCAAAATAGGGGAAACATTCAGACCAGAAAGACTCAGTCTCTTCACTAGCAGGGGCATGTTAGGTACACAAAGATTTTCTCAAAAACTTCCTGGGAAGCCATAATGATGGGGAGTTAATGCAAGATTTTTCATCAGCCACAGGGAACGGAACTAAAGCTCTTCCATCCCCACCTTCTAAGCTCAGTCAGCCCCCAAGAGATGACGGCCAGGCTCCTGGGTGCTCCTCTTCTTCAGGAGGCAGTGCAGTGCAGTCATCAGGAGCAGGAATTTACTCGGTCCTCTGCGCCAGCGAGGCTGAAGTTGGTGCGTCTGTGTAACCATGACCTGGGTCCTGAGTTCTCTATGTTCTACTTGCTCAAGGTGTGCAGTGGCCAAGTGCATCCACTTAATGCTGTTATGAAGAATCCATAAGAATGGAATGTCAAATATGAATGTAGTATTTGACACTATTCAATAAAAGCTGAAAATTACTTACATGTCTAAGCATTTGGAAATTACAAAATGATAGGAATTCAAATCAGTTCAGATAGGACTGACTTATTAAAGTGAAAGTATGATTTGTCAGGTATGAATGTTAATTAAGTAGGAAAAAATCCAGGAGTTTTCTCTTTTTATTAAAGCTACACAGATGGTGTATTAATTATAATCCTCAACACTTTATCTCCATGAGATATTGGGTTAGGTGTAGACTGAAATCCATCAAACGATTGAATTTGCCAACCTGATTCCCAGTCATGCATTTCCTTATCGATTCTTTTCCTTTGGCTGTCTCTCTGGTTCCCTCTGCTTGGACTTTCTGCAGCAGGGGATCAGGTCTCATGTCCCTGGGCAGAGGCAACCCTTCCCGCAGTGGAACTGCTTCATTCAGGATAACATACATGACTGCAGTTCCATGACAGCCCTTCCATTCTCTCTGCTCTGGCTTATTCCTGTCACCCTGTACCTTGCCCTTCAGGTAACAGAGAACCACGGATCTTTATCAGTCTCATTGCCCTAGTCACATGCGTGTACACGTTCATATGCAAACATCATATGAGCATGCAAAGCAATGCACACACAAAGTTTCATGCAAACACACATGGCCTAAGTCAGAAACCCTCTGATAAAACACATATGTAGAGGCCACATTTGATAGACATGAAAAATAATACCTGCAAACATGCTTACCTATACCTACACATGCACACGCAATGCACACACACGTGCATACACACACACACACACACCCCCCGATTATGTGGCTATTCTCTGAGAATGTGGAGATTTTACATATATATAGCAGAGAGACAGTTCTTTTTGTTCAAATCACATTCTTTTTATGAGGCATTTTCTCTAGATCCCTAGATCAGCAGGACAATTCCATATCCTATTACAATCTGCCAAAAAAAATGGATAAATCTATTAGCTTGCCCTGGGCTTGCTTCATCATGGTGACAGCCTCTTGTGAGTCTGCATCCATCAGGCGCCCACGTCACCTGACAGCCACGTCTCCCCACCAAGCTGCAGGTTAATAGCTCCTTAATCTCTATTTAATTGTTCATTAATAATTCCAATACTGCTTTCCTCTGTTAGTTGATTAAAAAATGGTTTCGGTGGAGGTGAATAATGAAATTCATAGCAACCAACAGTGGAATGAGTTTTCTTGTCATCAAGATAATCAAAAAGAAAGGGAACAAAATATTCCCTGCTCTACTTGCAGATTTCTCAAATGCTGGGACTGGCAGCACCTTCTGAATAAAACTCCATCACCGTTTCCCAGATTGTTCCAGGGAAAATTATATTCTGTACTCAAACAGGTCTGACAGATATACCTTCAGGTCTTTCTCACATACAGAAATTTTAGGTTAACTTTCGCTTAATAGGAGATCCGAAGTTCCGCAGTGTGAGAAAACCGTTTAACGTGCATCATTCAGCCAATCTTCACTGAAACTATTTGACAATGAAATTCCGAATCATACTGAGCATAATTTTATAAACCAATGTTGTATAACAGATCATCCCAAAATTTAGTGACAACATAGCAATAATGGGTTATTTTTCATATTTCTGTGAATTTTTTGTGTCAAAAGGTAGAAGATGGTTTGACTCACTTCTGTTTTCTGTGATTACTTATTCTCCAAAAGTCTTGCTTCCAAGATGGGCTCCAGACAATATTCCAGTAAAGAAATGACAGGAACCACGAGGCTACTAAATATCCCAAAATCAGACAACATCACTTCTGCCACATACCAGAAAAATCCAGTCACAAGGCCAGGACAGGAGGACAGACAAAGTCACATTTGCATATGGTCACCTGAAAAGGAAGAAAGGGTCATGATTTCACCTTGCAATGTACTCCACCAGGAAGTGCTCCGCAGATTGTAGAGTACAGTTTAGAGCATGCTGGTGTAGAAAATTTCTCGATTGTTAAATATCCCTATACCTTTTCCAGTTTGGGCTCCTGAGATGTATGGATGCAGAGTGACCTGCCCAAGGGCTCACAGCTGATGGCAATTACAGCTGAGTTCAGACTGTAGCTTTCAGGCTCGGTGCCTTTTCTCTTTGATTCCGGCTGATGCTCCAGTGATCTTGAAGGAATTGAGGGCTGTCTAATCACCCACTGCTTGGGTTCTGGGAGTGCTACTCTGAGGCTGGTCTTCCACGAGAGTACACCTGAACTTGATATCAGGGATAACTGCATGAACCAGGAGACTGAGCTTCCGGAGCCTTCGTTCCATGAAGGAGATGCTCTGGAAATAGCCAAGATTTGAAATTTTGAATGATACAAGCTAGGTGAGCCCTCCCTCAAACTGCTTGTGAGATAAAGTACCCTGAACTGTTTTCTTACTCACTATATTTCCTTGTTTCTGATTAAATCCTGAGCAATTTTGGCCCACGGTCAGATCTCCACTTAACTCACATTGTCTCTAAAAGTGTGATCCAACTCAAGTTTTTGATATCTCATAGATTAATTTACTTGATGCTCCTCCGACTCAGTAATGCACCCTAAAATGTGTTACTGTAGTGTCTGAACGCAACCCCGGAAATGATAGGCCTTTTGTGAATTTTCCTGAACTGGTCAAGATTGGCATGAAAACTAACTGGATCTGTGTGTCTGCACATTCAGATCAAGCTGCCTCCGCATTTCAATCATTATGATCCTTCATTTTGCTTCACCACAATATTATTTGAGACTACTGCAAAAACGTTTGCTGTTTGAATATATTGTACCAATTTCAGTCTTTAGTTATTTATTGTATGGTATTATATTTTAATACTAGTACTGTATCTCATGGATTCTACACGAAGGTGGAAGAGATCACCTCTGAAATGCTTCTTGAAGACGCCTCAGGTCAAATCTGCTTCCGCTACCCCGAGGAACTCTTGGTGGTAATGACTTGATTAATATCTCTAGGATGCCTGGCTCCTAGCAACACTGTTGAAACATTTTGTATTCACTTGACTTTAAATGTTTCAATTTCCTTTTCTCAGAAAAGATAATGAGAAAGGAACAGTCCAATGAGAGCTAATGACTACAGGCAAAGTTATGTAGTTCAGTTTATAGACAACACATGAGACAAGGATTTTGTCAACCTCTTGTAACACATTATTGTAAACACAGCCTCTCTCCGGGCAGCACTCTCTGCTGTCATGTCCCAGTGTGTAAGGTCTGAAGGTGACATCTACTTCCCACTCTTAGCCCATTACAAGACAAAAGGAATGGAGGGATGGAGGATTTTGTGGCTGTGATTTGTGCATGAAGAACAGGGTAGGTATTAAATGTCCCTCCCTTGACATTTAAATCTAAGATTACCTGGAAACTAAACAAAAGGAAGCAGAGAAAATAAAAACCAGACTATACTATACACATAGCCAATATCAAATAAAACCCAAAGATGTCTCTGGAAATGCTGTTAAAATTCGGCTCAAAACCTTTATTTGTTTATTTGTTTAACTTTCACTGAGACTGAGGCTACCAGAAGCAGAAAAGCAAACACTCTCTGCTGATGCCCGTATTTGAGAACCTCAGAGAGGCAGGCTGACTGGTGAAGCTGAGGTGTAAGGAGAAAATCCCTTTGAAACCACTTCAGATCTCGGGAGGTGCCAATCTTCCAGTGCCCCAATATTAAAGTCCTCTGAGTGGAAAACTAGGTCCAGTTGGCAGAAAAGAGCAGCAAATGACATTTTGAAGACTGGCCTAATCTGATGAACAATTAAATCATGTTCCCTTGAAATTTACTTTTCCAAATATTGTCCATGTTCAAGTCAAGTTGAAAAAGTCAAATTGTGAAAATGTGTTGGTGTAGAAATGAAACGACCTCTGAAATGAACTGAAGCAATTCCTCTGTCCTTTGCATCACCTTTCCCGAGTCAGAAATCTCCGTGTGTTACCCACCACCTCTTCTTTCCCTTTAAACCCGCTGCCCTTTCATTCACCCGTTCCACTTCTTACCCGTCTTTCTATTTATTGACTCAGCGGAATTAGTCACTCATTGTGTCTTCTTCCTGCTCTTGGGTTACCCAAGTTAATCTGTGTGGAACTGCCACTTGCTTGCAGTGCTTTGGAGTTAGATAAATCAAAGCCATGCAGAAGCAGAGAGGTGAGAGGGCTGACAAGGAGACGGCAAGGTTCTGGCAGTCTCTTAACAAGCACACGTTCATTGCGCTGGGGACCGGGACTGCTTCCTGTGGAAATGTCAGCTTGCATGGCAGCAGGCGATGAAGGAGCAAAGATCAAAAAGCCCCTACTTGTTCTTTTTAAAGAAGCGAATCACTCAGGAGAGAAGTGTGTGCAATTCTGGGCGAGGAAGTGTTGTTCAAAGATGTGTGTGAGGATGTGAGTTGAGGTGGGAAGAGGATCCTGGCCGAGATACCCACTCCAGGGCCAAGACTATCAGAAGATAAGCACAGGAGAATTTGTGGGGATACTGGCGATAGTGTATGTGATCAAGTTGATTATAAAAAGTGGAATAGATAGAAAAGTGCCAGGGACGGAAAGGGACACCATAAAATGATAGGTCTTGATACACCAAATGACATAGCAATCTTAAATAGTATGTGTCCACCTACCAATAGCTTCTGTTAATGGGAAGCACAGCCTGGTAGGATTGAAGGGAGAACTAGATAGACACACAATTACAGTTGCCCTTTTTCAACAGCAGATAAACACGTCAATAAAACACAGAACTCCCTAGCACTCCCAACCATAGGATGAAATTGATGTTTATAGAATACTCTACCCAACAACAGAATACACATTCTTTTCAAGAGTCTACAGCAGCCTACCAAGGTGGACTGCATCCTAGGCCATAACACAGACTTCGACAAATAAGTACAACAATTGAAGTAATACAGAATGTGTTCTCCAACCACAATGATATCAAACCAGAAATCAAAAATAGTTAACAAGAATATCTTCACACACTGCGCAAACTAAATGACACTCTGCTAAACAGTCCATGAAATCCAAGTCTCGAGAAAAATCAAAAGGATACTGAGCTATGAAATAAAAACACGACATGGTGAAATTTGTGGACTAAGGCTAAAAGTGTAATTGGAGGGAAATTTATGGACCTAAATGCATGATACAGAATTTTTTAAAATGCTCCACTCAATTATCAAAGCTGCCACCTAAGAAACCCGGAAAATGGGTGGAGCTGGAGATTAAGATGTTACTTAAGTGAAACAGCCCAGCACAGAGACACAAGAACTGAAAGATGTCGCTCTCGTGTGCAGTGGGGAAAGTTGCCAGCAGAGAAGCTGAGAGTCGATGGTGGCTACCAGAAACTGGGGTGAGGGGCGAGGAGGGAGGTGAGAGCATGATGGGTCAAGGGATCTAACTCCCATTTGCTGATGCACAGTGGGGGGAGTTACAGATGTCACACTTTTCAGAAAGTCACAGGAAGGGATTGTGAGAGTTTTTGCCTCAAAGACGTAATAAGTATTTGAGGAAATAGATATGCTTAATCTGATTTAAATATTATACAATGTGTACATGTACAGAATTATGTTACTAGATTAGTATGTACAATTATTATGTTTTTATGTACTCATTAACATGGACTTACTTTAAAAAGCAACTAGAAAAAGAAGAGAAAATATAGCCCAAATATACAGGAAATAATAATGATAGGAGGAAAAAGCAATGAAATCAAAAGTTATAGACACAAATCCAGGTACAAACAGTGGCTCTTTAAAAAGATAAACACAATTGACAAATGTCTCCAAGGCCGATGAGAGTGACAGGAGAAATGCATTAATATCAGGAACGTAACAAGGGGTATTGACGTGCGGTGACCTGAAAGGCGACCCCACACGTATTGGGTCCCAAGCCCTATACCCCGTCAGTGTTACCTGATGGCAAAAGTCTTGGCAGAAGTGAGTAATTCGAGACCTGTGAGAAAGGAGGTCAGCCAGGTTATCCAGACGGGTCCCAAATTCTATCACATGTGTCTTTATAAGAGGAAGGCAGAGGGAGATTAGATGCTCGTGGGAGAGGAATAGGCAAAGCGACCACAGAAGCAGAGCGATGTGGTCCCAGGTCAAGGGATACATCAAAAGCAGGAAGAGGAGAGGTCTAGCGTCTTTCTTAGGCTCTCAAAGATTACTGACAGCTGACAGCTTGATTTTGTGCTCCATAAACTGATGTTGAATTTACGGCATCCGAAACTATGAGCAAATGCTTGGATGCTGCTTTAAGTCAACAAGTTTGGGGTAATTTTTTACAATGGCCATAAAAATTAATGTATAAGGGAACATAATGATTATCTCTACCAAACTGTGACAACTTAAATAATATGAATCACTTCCTTGAATTGTACAAGCTTCTACATATCATCCAATGTGAGATAGATAATTTGATAACCCTACAACTATTAAAGGAATTGAACTCCTAATTATAAGGTTTCTGAAACAAATCTTCAGAGCCATATGGTTTCACTGGAGAATTCTACCAAATATTTCAAGGATAATTAATACCAATTGTAGAGTCTTTTCCAAAAAACGAAAACAGAACGCTTCCCAATTTTATGACATTAACATACTGAAATTAGATACAGTATTAAAAAGGAAGACTAAAAAATAATGTATTTATAAATATAGATGAAAATGTTCTTAGCAACATATTAGAAACATAATTCAGCAATGTACATGAAAATTATATATTAAGACCAAGTGAGGTTTATTTGGGACTGAAAGCCTGGCCCTGCGTTTTTAAAAGCAAAACAGTGTAATCTGACATATGAAAAAGCTAACAAAAAATTGCGAGAGCCCATATAACTATTTCTGTTTTAATACCAAAAATTTTAACAAACTTCTAAACTTGTTCATAATAAAAACATTAGCAAGTCAAATAACATGATGAAATTAACCAAAGTGTGAAAAAAGCTTACAGAAAATATTATACTGAATGCTTTTATCTAATACTGGGAACTTGGAGCCAAGTAAGGGAAGACTGCAGTGCTGAAAATAATAGGCTGATCAATACGCAAAAATAAAAAGATAATCAAAGGTGTATCAATAGACAAAGAGGAGATAAAACTCTGTCTATTTAAAATATG
>PVLA01016599.1:0-20187 GCA_004027455.1 Hydrochoerus hydrochaeris
AGAGAGAGAGAAAAATGTGAGAAGTTAGGAAGCAGAAACAGTGAGAACAGAGAACAAAGACCTGTTTCCAGGAATAGTACAGCATAAAAGAAATGAGCAACAAAGGAGGTTAACAGGGCAAACAAGATGGAGGAAAAGTCTCTGTCAGATCATTTGCACTTAGATAACAAAATGCTGTAGGAAACTTGCCAACAACAGACATGCATTGCTCATATTTCAGTGGGACGAGCAAGGCACCAGCATGTGTCTCCCGTGGCCCTTTCCTCATAGAAGGAGCCTTCTGCCATGTGTGCTCTGCAGAAGATAAAATTGAACAAGCTCCCTCAGCCTTCTTAATAACGGCACTGTTCCCACTCATGAAAGCAGGCCTGTTTCCCTTAATCATCCACAAAAGATCCACCCAAAATTACAATCAAACTTGAGCTTAGTTTTTAGCACCTACATTTGAGGACACATATAATCAGACCAGAGTGGGGACAGATCAGCATCTCTTGCACATTTTTCTGTTGTGCCTTCTTGGATGTCATAGGATGGAAAGTGAAAAACTACACTGCAAGTGTAAGCTTGCTTTCCCCTAGAGCACTGTAGGGAGAGATTTAGATTTGCTTTTGCCAGATTCCAATGTGGAACCCAGGAAAATGGAGGTGGGAAGGGTCCATCAGCTTTCTATGTGTGGCCTTGGGTTGAGCTACACTATTTCTGCACCCCTTGGCCAAGACATTTTTGCCTTATTCACCCGCTTTCTGATGCTCAACTTGAAAGGATCCAGGGCAGAGTCATCATGGACAGAACTGTGTATACAGTCTGCTCTGGTCATGACCCTCTGAGAAGTTTTCAGGGAACATAGCAGAGCAATGTCTTGTGATGGCAAAGGTGTAGCCCTACTTCAGGAGAAGCAGCTGCTTGGTTGCCAGCCCCACATTTTGCTAAATGGAGGAAGCTAAAATGATCACTGTCCCTTTTCTCCAGAAATATCCAGAAGTCTCGTGGTAAAAGTGATGATGGCCGAGTGGGATTTGGGAGTTCATAGACATCATTAGTGTGCTCTGAGCCCCCTCAGCATTGGCCTAATAATGCAGCACTTTTCACAGTGGTGGCTGCAACAGGGCAGAGAACTGGGGAAGGACAAGGCAGTTGTCAGGGTTGCAGCTGCAAACCTGTGCAGGCAGCCACACAGGTGGCCAGAAAATGTTGATGATAGTTGTCCAGCACCACCCAGGGCTTTGAGGGTGAAGCATTTGATGTGACAGCTGTTAGTGGCACCACATTTCCTCTGGATACCAATGGGAGACGAACCTTGAAGGCCAGGCCTCATTTTTGCCTAGCCCAATGCTATGAGGAGATTGAGTTGTCCCTTATGATCTGCATAAACATTATCATTTGTGACTTAAAATGTCCTGTCCCAAGACTGCACAGCTGACACAGAAAGAGAACAGAGGTTCAAAAGGGAAGAAGAGATTAAGCCCATGGGTTTATGGCATGGAAATCTAATCTTACTTGTTGCCTCTGCTAACCAGACAATGACATAAAAATTCTTATTTATTTGAAAACCAAAACAAAGATTCACAAACAAATTCAAAATTCAAACATAGCCACGGCCGCCAACATTTTTCCCTAGGGCCTGCAACAGTTGTGTCAATAGTGCCCCTCTCTCTTTGTAAGGACCCTCCTTCTTTCCTTCTTCCTGTTACTCTTTAGCCTGGCAAAGTCCAGGTGGAGAGAAAGGCATGAAAAGCCCTCTTCCCGGGCATGTGCCACGTGTCGGGTGAGGGCCTGCAGCGTGGGAAAGACCCTGCAGCAGCCCATGCACCTGAAGCCCCTCTTCAGGCCCCGCAGCCATGGAGTTGTTTCAGCGCGGGGACAGGTGTCCTGTGCCAGGGGCTTCGATGCACTCTCAGCCTCATTCGGTTCCTCTGGGAAGTCACTGTCCCCCTGAAACTTGCTGTCAGTTAGGAGGGGCCCTGTGTCCGTGGGGAGGATGACTTTTGGAAGAATCCCCTTAGGAAAGGTGAGTTTGGCTCTGCTTATCCTCTTTGGGGGAGGCTCCAGAACCCCTTCTGCATCCCCGAAGATGGCCACACCCCTCCTGGTTAGGACCAGCATGTACTAAACTTTCATGACTCTTTTCCCTTCAGTAGACCCTGAGGTCATCAAGGGGTAACTGATGAAGGTGGCAGGTAAATGGGGATCTGAAATGGAGGAGCAAATCTGACACGCCAACAAATGCTGACGCAGAGGCCTCTTGCAGGATGGAAAACGTGGAAAATATTGAGGCAATTCATTGGTTTCTAGAAAAGAAAATGTTAAAGACATATGAGATGCGATGGCCCCCAGAGCATCCCTGTTTGTGGGCCTGTGAGATGGGAGAGCATGTATGTGTGACGTTTCAGAATTCTGTGTGTGGTGTGTGTTACACAAGATGAAAAATGAATTTGTGGAGCTTCCTGAAAATATATGCTTAATTAATATGATAAATTCTGTAAATATATACATTTATACACATATATATATATTAGTCACATAATACATCTATTTACACACCTATTTTCTTCTACACATCTGGTAAATGTTTCTGTACTGCTAAAGGTAGACAGTGACTGGAATTTGTGTGTGTGTGTGTGTGTGTGTGCAGCTGTGTGAAGGTGTTATGTTGTGTTACATGGTACATGATGTGATTGATAGCATGAGTTGTGAACGCTGTTCTATCATGTAACATTACCCCTGCATGTAGCGGGACGCACTCATGACCGCAGAACATGCAACCCCATGAAGCTCTGGTAACATTGTTGAGGAAGTGCTGTTCTGGTGAGAAAAATATTGAAAAGGACACATAGGTTAAACTCTCTTAAGGTTAAGAGAGTTTATCCCTCAGAGAGGATGTGAAGCTGTTTCTGGGATTAGTGTGTGAAGCGGAGAATCTGAGAATATTCTTAGCAATGAATGTGAAGGGTGCACATGGGTAATATTAACAGGGTAGGGGATGGGCAACAGGGAGAGAGAAGAGTATTTGTGAGAAAGGCAAAATGAAGGAGCAATGGGCCCATAACATGGTATAAAGAATTGTGACATAGGTGACAGGTGAGCCTGTGAGGTTGAATTTATGCATCTCTGAAGGGAAGGAGCTGCTCATATCCCTACACAGCTCAGCATGGTCCACTGCCTCACCCACTGCTGCCTCAGTGCTCACGTGGAAATGTAAGCTGAGAAGTTCTGTCCCGTGCTGGGAGCCTTGTTTCCTATTTGTCCCTCCTCAGAGGCCTCAGTCTTAGTCCCTCTGCCCTGAGGCCCTTTCCTCTTCGTGAGAAGTGATCAGGCAGCAGCTCAGGTGAGACTCTTGTCCCAGCTCAGAGCACCTCTGCATCTGCCTCACCATTCTCTGTATTCCCTCCAAAAGAGTCGCAGTCTTAAATGAAAGATTTGCTGGACTGTTATATTTACAGAAATTAAATATTCATGATTTTATTACACTACTGGGCCTGTTCCCAGGGAGAACCAAGCTCATCTCCTTTTATTTAACTAATTAAGAACATCAGGATCTCTTACTAGAGAATCTAAATTACACCAATTAGTGTCTTGTATGCACATAAGGCACACAAAGCAGTGAAGCAATATGTGTTGTTGCTGTGTGTGTCCTGCATAAGACATTATTGCATGTGGGTTAAAATTAAACTAGGGTTTAAATGTGATTGATCTGGTGGTTACACATACACATGTGCGTATGGCACAAGTGTTGCTTGGAAACGGATGTCTTTGTGGGGTGTTTCTGTGTGAGTAGGACACATCTCTGTGTTGACTGAATGCCCTCTATTTAAGAGTATGTGCTTGTGTATATATGTGCCAGAGTATTGTTTGTTGCTGTTTATAAGTGCAATGCAAGTAGTGAAAATATTCAATATGAGATAAAAGCAATTAGTGTATGTGAAATATAAGGAAGTAATCAAGGACCCTGAGTATACAAGTATAAAATATCAAAGAAAAAGGACACATGAGTTTTGAAAAATGCAGGACTATGAGAAAACACATAATAGATAAAGGGTACTGAGCAGACTTTTATAAAAGACTAAATGGATATTAATGTGTTTATATCAAAATATAAAATGATGGAGTGTGCTCCAAATTGGTTGGAATAGAATTATTCCTACTGGTTGATACAGTATTATAAAAAAACTTAGAATTTTACCCCCCAAAAATCTTAATGTAGCAGAAAAGAATGTTGAAAATATCATCGTATTCTCTCCAAAGAAAGCAACCCTCATGTCCAGGTAATATTTAATCATTAATAAATTATTTTTCAGCAAGCAGAGGAAAATGAGTAATAATGAGATTATAAAAACAAGGATCATATGCTACACACATAACATTCATGAGGATAAAGATGAGAGAAATGGCATAAACATAAGTTCCACATTTTACTCTTTGATGTATACAAAGCTAAAAGATAGAAAATGGATGCAGGATCTTCTAGAAGTCAGAGTAATCATTACTATTTGCATAATAGCGACCACAGAATTCTGGTGCTCGTGGAAGACTACGAAGAAGGCGATGAGAGCAGACAGTGCAGAGGGGTGTGGAGAGGGACACGGGTGGGAAGACTGCCTGTGGACTCCATGCAAGTGATGCGCTCTTAGATTTGGTGTAGCTACAATGTATGTCATGATCGGGATACTGAGGATCTTACGATCTGGGACTTCTGTTAAGGTCTTCACACCTTCATACCAGGTCACCACACTCTTTCTGGTCATACTGAGACAGTGTTTTTATGTTTCTCTGATCATTTCTTATGCACTTGGTCACTCTCCCACTATTTCCCAAGCAGAACTCAGTCCCTCAGGGATTTTGTGTTGTTATATGCTTTCCTTTAGGTATCCAGTATGTCCAGTTCTGATTACTGTCTGCTTCTTTCAGACTAAAATAAACCCCAGGTGCCACTGAAGGATGAGATGAGTTGGGCATTGCCATGGTCGTCCCACTAAAAATAAGAGCAATGAAGGAGATATATGATGGTAGCCATTTTAGATTTACTATTATCCGATTTTGAAGTCATGTATTGCATTCATTTTTTATTTGTTTTTGTTGGTTCTATTCTGTTTCTGTCTTGTTTTATATTGCTGTCTGGTGGTCTGGGCAGCTATTTTGAAGACAGTAAGAGGCATTATGGCAATGACTGCTTTTTTTCCTGTTATCTTGATGTGAAATCCTGAGGCAGTTCTATTGTCTTGTTTTGATTGACGTTATTCTGTTTTATTTTGCTTACTTTTATTCTACAATAAAATTAAGAAAAATAAGAGCAACGGATAGTCTTAGTTTGTTTCTCAATCTCTTCATTTGGAAAACTACAGTTTCTTAGGCTCATAAAGATCTTTGTCATAGAAAAAATATATGATTCCTCATGATGGTATTTTTAAGAGCACAAAATGTTGATTGAAAATAAACAGCAAAAGTATGTATATTTCAAATAATACATTTAAACATATCATTTTAATCTGAATGCTACCAAATAGTATAAAATATTATGTTATGCAAAGGTATATTAATAAAATATTTTATGTTACTCTCCTGGAAACCATGCATAATAGCATATAACATTTAAATTTACAATTTTATCTTTTATTTTTCCAGGTTTGGCTTTTTTTTTTCCATACCAGGGATTGAACACACAATCTCATGCTTACTAGGCAAGTGCTTGAACTGCTGGCCTAAATTCCCAGACTAAATTTTATTTTTTACAATTTAAAAATAGTGGTTACTTTCATTTTGGGAATTATGTATAACACCAGCATTTCCTGGAGTTCTGAGCAGTTTTAAACTTACAGGAGATGGTGGTGCAGACAAACACACCACTGGATCTTTGCTAACTTGCATGGTTCCTGCAAAGATGCCTGCCACCATGAACATAGCAGTGCATAGTTAATCTGTAAACACACTGAACCGTGTCTTCAGAATCCTGGACATTGGCTGAATGTCACTAAGGGAAGGATCATCCGCTAGGTTCAACACTTGGCTCTGTGTGGGTTCCAGAGGTCAGGACAGCAGCGGCAACTCAAGACTTCACTGGGATCCTGCAGTCTGAAAGAAACAGCAAAGCGCTATAGTTTCGGTGAAATTTAATTCAGGCTAGCTCCAGGGCAGGAACACCATCATGGAAGGGCACATCAGAGCAAGGATGCTTGGGAGCAGCTCTGCTGCCTTTATGCTGAGGTGAGAAGTAGAGGCATCACCTCAGGGTAGATGGTGGCTGCACCAGGATGAACCAGGCAGGTAAGTGTGTGGCCTTAGGACCCTCCTTCTCTCCCTCTCCTATGGCTGCTGCTTACTCTTCCAATGTTTTATTCAAAACTTGTTTGTTCGAATCCTAGTAGACTGTCGGTCACCTTGGAACACAGCTGTCGTCCTAGTGAAGAATCACAATGGGGATTACCAGACAGTGCAAAATAACATGGCCATCACCTTTCACTCTGCAGTTCCCAGTCCATTCACCCTTACTCAATTGCCAAAAGGCATTGAAAATTCTCCCACTAGTTTTTGGGGACAGCTCTAGCAATAGATATGGCATCTTCCTTTTAGAACAACCTGTTTCTCTGTCCTGTCCAGCTCAGTCTCATTTCCTGCTTGTTGTCATAGTCCTTTGAATAAAGAATGAGCCTTACTGACTGCTAAAATAGACCTCTCCTGCCTGTAGATCTAGTTCAAGATCGCCTATCTGACAATGCCACCAGAATTGCTCTCTGTGTGCATTGCCTCGCTTGTCAACCATGCACAGCCTGCTGGTACACTGCCTAGAATTAAAGAATGCCTTCTTTTGCCTTCACTTAGCTCCTGTCTACAAGCCAGTCTTAGAAAGATCCCAATTCTGAACTCAAAATTTAACTGACCTGTTCTCAACCTCCCAGAAGTTCAAAAACTTGCTTACCCTCTGTGGAAAAGCCCTCACAAAAAGCTCAACAGTTCATCCTTCTTCTTCTAATAGATAACATTTAAGATGCCTCTTGGAAGGTACAAAGTCTCTGCTGCAGAAGGCTGGCAAAAACTAGTTCAGAAACCTTGGAAAAAGACAGAAATCTACAAAGGTAAAAGGCTCTCTCTAAAGCCCTAACTTTGGGAATTCCAGATGTAACTGCAGTTCAACTTATTTCATAATGAATAACAACAGGTGACTTCAAAGATGTTTCTTCAAACCATCAGCCCCTGGGAATGCCCAGTGGCCTACCTGTGCAAACACTTTGATTCAGTTATTAAGGACCATGCACTTTACCTCTGCAATCTACCAGCCACGGTCTTCTGATTAAAAAAAAAATTGACAAGTTACACTTAGGCCTCAACTTAGCTATCCAGTTGCCACCTAAACTATAGTTCCAACAGCCAGGTCACCCAGTACCAACGATTCTGCAATCCTACCATATACCTGCTCACCAAGCTGGACCCACAAATTCATGACTGCCTGGTGCTAACTACTTAACTGCTCTTCAGCTGACCAGACTTAAAAATGAATCCCGTGAAAGGTGCCAAATACACCTGTTTGCAGGTGAAAATACACCTCTTTGCATGTTAAAAATGGAGTCCACCTGGCTAAATATGCTGTGGTCAAGTTAAATAAACCTGTTTTGACCAAAGCTCTCCTATAGGGATGGTCTGCAGAGCAAACGAAAAAACCCAAAAGGTCTACTGCTTCCTGCTGCTGTCTGAAACCCACCAAAACTATAAAGCCTCCTGAGGCACAAGGAGAAAGGCTGTGACATTTCACTCCTGGCCTGCTCCACAGTCTGCCAATGGCACCAATCCTGTGCTCAAAATAATCCAATTTAGAGTCCTAAGCCCCATCTGAGAATCTGATTCACTTAAGTATCACCCTTTAAAAACACTAAAATAAAGTGCTACAAATATCTACTGCTGTTTGCAGGCACCTACTCAGGCTGGCCCAAGGCATTCCCTACCCACACTCAAAACACAACAGAACTATAAAATCCTACTGGAAAAACTGGCCTACATTTATAACCATACAATATATATACCACAAAGCTATTAAAAAAAGTTTAAAAAGTAAAATCAAAACTGTAGGAACAGCTTGCAACCAGCTCCATAAAATTTAACCAAAATACTAGGTATACATGTAGACTCACCTGCACACACATATAACCCAGGTGCATATTAACTACCTCTAAAGGTCTTAAAGTTTCAAAAAATCAGGCATAAATCCACCATTCCAAAGTTAAAAGATCCCATTCAGTTCATAGCTGGAAAGTTTACCTGAACCAAACAGCTCCTCTGAAGCTCACTCTGAAAAGACAATGCATTCAGAGCCCTGCTCTGGTCACTGCAGACACTGACCAGTCCATGCATGGCTGAAGAGTAAGGACATCATTCACAGGATTGCTCCATGCCTCAATGCATTACTCCCGTGAACTTCTATGCCCTTTCAGACTGAAAACCCCAGCCCTTGCTTCGGTTTACATGTGTACTTAATACTGTGTCATTCCTGCTCTCTTGCTAGGCATGGTTTTTCCTTACTGGTATGGATGGTTACCCCAAGAAAATACAAAACAACAACTAACAACATTTCTCCTTATTCTTCTATTAACCAAACACTTAATTAAGATTTAATAAGCATCCAATGCATATTGAACACTCTCCTAGATCAGATTAAACCCCTCACTTCCTTGCCAGAGTAATAATAACTCATAACCACTAAGGGGAAAACATGTCTCGTCCTAAAAGTGACTTAGGGAAAAAAATTCTCTAATAAGGAAAACAAATCTCAAACTCTTGGTGAAAAAATTCCAATATTGGAGACCTTGGCTAGTGCTCTTCCTAGGACCACTAATAGGCCTAATGTTACTGCTTCTAGTTTGGCCTTATCTCAGAAAATCACATGTAACACGCCCAGCGAAGATTTGCTAGGAAAGAAAAGAGGCGGGAAATGTAGCAGAAAATGTCCCCCACCAGTCAGTAAGCTTTGGTTTCTGTTAGTTGCCCCAGTAAACTCCAGTTTACTTCAGTTCCTGTTACAGTTCGTGTTACTATTGTTTCATAGAAATGCTGGGTCACTGTGGCGCATATTGTAAGAACCAATCAAAGACAGCCAAATACTCTGATTCTTGTTGCAAACCCCATAAAAACATTCCTTCCCCAATCCTTAGGGCTTGACATTTTTGTAAGGATTGATTCCTTGTCGGTGCCCATTGACATAAATAAATGTCTCCAAATCCTGGGTGACATTTAGGTGTTTTCTGTTTGCTGTAGCAGTGTTATACTGTGTTGACTGGAAAAGAGCACACACACACGCACACACGCACACATACAAACACAGACACATTCTCTCTCTCAATCTATCTGAGGCCTTGAGATAAAGAAATAAATATAAATAAAGATATAAGTATATATGCAGATGTGATTTTGGAAAAATTGTATTTTGTAACATGAAGCATAGTCCAGTCTAAACGAATTTGATGTCCTTTGTGTTGAAAATGACTTCTACATTTCAGGAAAGCAACTCTGTCTAGTGAAGAGACATGCTGTTCACCCAAAACAGACAGAACTTTGTGTGATCCACAGGAAAAAAATCCCTTCAGAGATTAAGAAAGTTAGTGTTTGCAAAGCAAATACATCCTATGCACGATGCATATTCATAACATGGGTTTAAAATTGAAATCAGACTGGTCCACAGCAATTTCAGTAAGAAATGAAGCCTTACTGCTCAATCTTCAGCTACTACATAGTTAATTATTTAATCAGAATAACTTGTTAGATTCCAGATTTTAGTTCCTTATTTTGATTTATTAGAATTATATAGAAGAAATGTGAAACATATTTTAACAGATGAAGTTTTATGTTTATCACAGGGTGAGGCAGTTTGTGCACATTTTGTAATTTAGATGTGTTCTAATGTTCAGTTATGACTTCCCATCTCCCCTGAAAGGCCTAGGGAAGACAGCAGTGGAGCAGCCAGAGCACTGTAACATTTCCTCCACTGACATGTGCGGAAAAGTGATATTGCTTGAGTTGGTCAAATGATAGAAATCCTCCATATACAGTGAGTTTCTAAGATTACAATTATTTAATATATCTTGATTTAAAGAAGCAACACTCTCTGCACAGAGGATTTAGCTCAGTGGCATACGCACCTGCCTCGCAAGCGCCAGGTGGTGAGTTCAATCTGGATAGAAAAAAACCCAAAAAGCAACACTCAGTTATTTCAAGTACCTAAAGTAACCATCAAACAATGAAATAAAGCATTTAAAACATCAACAGTTTCTCTTTCCCATTAAGTGGACCAAACATCAAGGTTAATATGAGTCCGCCACCAAATTGGTTTCCTATTTATTATCTCCTACAGAGACAGTCTGCAGGGAATATAAAAGGTAGGAATAAAATCTAGTTAATGGTTTTTCCAGAGAGTTCTAGTGCTGCTCTCATATTCACAGGAATTATAATATTCTTTGGGGATATTCTTTGAGGATAGTCACAGCCCTTTACTATATGCCAATGATGACACTTCCAACTTTTCATTTTGAGCTTCATAAATTTTGTTTCTAAACGCTTAATGTGTAACTTTTATCACTTATTTAGTGATATATGGAATGTTAATAACCACCTATATTTTCTTCTTTCGAATGCAATTTCAAAATTGACTAGTTTGTTTGTTTTAGGAGTTTTGTCATTGAGAGATAATTAATTGATAATTTATGGGACACTGTGATATTTTGGTTTGCTTATACTTTATGTATTTATTAATTTGGGATATGAAGAATTTCCATAATCTCAAGTATTATTTCTTTTCAGTAACTTGTATTTGTCATTTCTTTGTTAAAAGGACATGTAAAATTCTCCTAGATTTTTGAATATGCAAAACGATGTTCTTATTATCACTCTTTAGATGAACAGAAAACCAGTCCTGTCTGAACATGAGCTCTCATTTCAATCAATCCCTACTCTCCTTCACCCAGCTTCTGGGAACACTATTCTGTTCTCTCACTCTATGACTTCAAATTTTATAGTTTCCTGAGTGAAGACAGATGAAATTATACTACTTACATTATTTCACATTACATTGCAGTCTCTACAATCCTTATACCTCTCGGGAAGGTTACAGCAAATAATAAAATGCTGTCTTTTTGTGGGTGAATAATGTTCTCTTGTGTTTTGCTATCAATGACTGTAGTCATTCATGGTTCACAGGACAACTTGTTTGATTCCTTATGCTGGATATTGTGAATGGTGCTACAACAAACACTGGAGCGTATGTATACCTTGGTATTCTGATTTCATTTTCCTTGGATATAGGCCTAGGAGAATGATTGCTAGATTAATTGCTATTAGGTTTTGAAGTTCTTAATTGTTTGGGCGTGACATAGCTTACAATATTTGTATGGAAACTTGACTGTTACCAAAGCTTTTACAGCATACATTCAAATAGATGATACATATTTTCCACTTAATTTATTCATGTGGAAATTTATATTAATTTGCCAACAAGAAATTGTGTTCAACAACATTCTTCTTCTTTTTTTTCTCTTGGGCCCAGCTGACCTCAAATTTCCATGGATCCTCCTGCCTCAGCCTCCCGCATGCTAGGATCACAGGCTCGCACCATCATGTCCAGCAAACAATCCATTCTGGGTTCTGGTGTTTCTTGGATTTTAAAGTACTGTATTTGCCTTGATATAGAACAGGATTTAATTGTGCTAGTGGGAAAGATGTTAATTTAAATTAAACATTTTTTCCTATGTGTCATACCAAACAAATCTTAAATACACTTGAAATTATTTGGAATAAATTTCTGCTTTATAAAATGCTTAACATTTGCTGTAATATTGGAGGGGCTTTTGCTTGTGTTTATTTGTTTTTGAGACAGGGTCCTCCTGTGTAGTTCAGGCTGACTTTGAACTCATATGTAGGCAAGGCTGACCTAGAACTCATGGCAATCCTCCTGCTTCAGCCTCCCGAGTAACGGGATGATACCCATGTGCCACTATGTCCAGAAGTGCTGGAGTTTTAGCTTTTCTTATTTAATGAAATATCTCAAAAATCTCTTGACAGTTTGTTTACTCTGTGAAAATATTTAAACTTCAATTTTAATTTGAAATGCTTGTAGTATGTGTTGTGCAATTTTAAAATTCGGTTTTGACTTTGACTTCTGGTAATAAAAAAACACTCCTAAAAGCCTTGAAATTCACAGAATGTTCAACATGATACTAATATTTTTTGATTTAATAAGGTAAATTTTGGTAGACACCATGGATTCAATCGCCAGGAAGAGTCAGCCCTGTTAGAGGTGTAGAACTATCCGCTTGGCCCACTGACCTCTGTGGGAGGAGGAAGGGGAACAGGGTTTGGCCGAGAGAAAGGGTAGAACTGTCTACAAAGAGTCACAACCAGACTGTCTTCCTCAGGTCACCTGGAGAAAGGCTCGGCCACTGTTTGAGAACACGCAGGGAGCCGGAGTGATGTGTTTCTTTCTACACTGGAGTCTTGTGCCTCTGTTACACTTGGCATTAAGAAGTATTGGAAAATCCACACTGGCTGAGTTCCCTGCCCTGTTTCAGGATCTCTGGGTCCCATCCTTGAGCACATCACACTAGACAGGCTCAAACCCATCTTTGAGTCCCTTCTCTTGATGCACAGCATTTTTATCCCTTCACAATATTGGACACCAAGTATAGAAAAGTCTAAGTATTTATATTTTAAAAAATGTTCTCAAGTATTTTGTAGCCAACTAAGATGATGATGGTTATTATATATACTTTGCTTTATAGTCGTACAGAAATGTTTCTGGACGACTCAAGATCTTTCATACTCAAATAGGAGTATGGTGCGTTTTTGTTAAAAGGAGAAGATAGTTCTGATATTAGGTGTGTATACATCATGCTTTGACTTTGATTTTATTCCCTTGATATGTGCAACTAATTTCTGAAAAGGAACCTCAATTATCACATCCAAGTTTATCATTTGAAGAATAACTATCATATTTAAAGCATACATAAAAGAATTCAACTAAATGTATGTAACTCAGAGACTGTTTCAATGTAGGAACAAAATAGGAATGAGAAAAATCACAATGACTTCCAGGGTTCTAGTTTCAGCCAGCGGTTAAAACTGTTTAGTTTATACAAACAAACATCCTGAGGGGAACATCAGTGTTAAAAGGTAACAATCTTAGGACTGAACATGTTGAACTTTAGGTGCTTGTGACATACAAGTGGACACTTGCAAGGTCTAGTAGGATTTAAGCTCTATATTTTTGTAAAGATATTTGAGTGCACTTATGCCTTGGGAATATCTTACAGGCTAGGTTGTTATATAAGTAGAAAGGGTCAGACTATCATGGGTATAGGAAGGGAGATTCGAAATTTAGAACACAGATCATGCTAAGTAGGAGTGGAAGCAAATAGACAAGAAAAATAACAAGAAATTGAAAAGGCAAAGTGACATAACAAAGGGTCACAAGTCAGAGAAAGAGAAAAATGTGAGAAGTTGAAAGCAGAACCACTGACAACAGAGAACAAAGAACTGTTCCCAGGAACAGTACTGGATAAAAGACATAAGCAAAAAAGGAGGGTAGCTGGGCACACAACATGGAGGAAACGTCTCTGTCAGATCATTTGGAGTTACACAACAAAATGCTGTGCATAACGTGCCAACAACAGAAACGCATTGCTCATATTTCAGTGGGACCAGCAAGGAACCAGCATGTGAGTTTCTACCGTGGCTCTTTCCTCATAGAAAGATCTTTCTGCTCCACGTGTGCTCTGAAGAAGATACAATTCAATAAACTCCCTCAGCCTTCTTGATACGGCCACTGTTTCCACTCATGAAAGCAGACCTGTTTCCCTTAATCACCCACCAAAGATCCCCCGAAAAATACAATCAAACTTGAGCTTAGTTTTAGCATGTGAATTTGAGGACACATATAATCAGACCAGAGTGGGAAGAAATGAGCATCTCTTGCAGATTTTTCTGTTGTGCCTTCCTGGATGTCACAGGATGGAAAGTGGAAACCTATACTGAAAGTGTAAGCTTGCTTTCCCCTAGAGCACTGTTGGTAGAGATTTAGATTTGCTTTTGTCGGATACCAATGTGGAACCCAGGGAAATGGATCTGGGATGGGGCCATCATCTTTCTATGTGTGGCCTGCAATTGAGCAAGGCTATTTCTGCACCCTATGGACAAGACATTTTAGCCATATTCACTGCTTTCCAATGCTCATATTGAGTGGCTCCAGGGCAGATTCATCATGGATAGACGTGTGTTTGCAGTCTGCTCTGGCCAAGACAAATACCCCTATGAGAGGTCTTCAGGGAATATACCACGGCCATGTCTGTGATGGCAAAGTTGTAGCCCTACTTCAGGAGAAACAGCTGCTTGGTCGACAGCACCACATTTTGCTAAATGGAAGAAGCTAAAATGATCACTGTCCCTGATCTCCATAAATCTTCAGAAGTCTCCTGGCAAAAGCGATCATGCCTGGTTTCAGATCTGGAATCCATGCACATCATCAGTGCGCTCTGATTCCCTCAGCCATGGCCCAGTCCTCCAGCACTCTTCACAGTGGCAGTCACAACAGGGCAGAGGACTAAGGAAGGGCAAAGCAGTCATCAGGGCTGCACTGCAAACCTGTGCAGGCACACACACAGGTGGCCAGAAAATGCTGAGGATAGTTGTCCAGAGGCACCCTCAGGGCTTTCAGGGTGAGGTACTGGATGTAACAGCTGTTAGTGGTGCAACACTTCCTGTGGCTGCCAGAGGGAGACGCACTTTGAAGGCCAGGCCTCATTTTTGCCCAGCTCAATGCTATGAGGAGATAGAGTTGTCCCTTATGACCTGCCTAAACAGTATTATTTTTGACCGTTAAAATCTCCATTCCCAAGACCAGGTGGAAAGTAAGGCATGAAAAGCCCTCCTCCTGGGCATGCGCCATGTGTTGGGTGAGGGCCTCCAGCCTGGGGAAGACCCTGCAGCAGCCCATGCACCTGAAGCCCCTCTTCAGGTCCAGACTTCATGGAGGTGTTTCAGTGCGAGGACAGGTGTCCTGCCTCAGGGGCTTCGATGCACTCTCAACCTCGTTCCATTCCTCTGGGAAGTCACTGTCCCCGTGAGCCTTGCTGTCAGTTAGGAGGGGCGCTGTGTCCTTGGGGAGGATGAATTTTGGAGGAATCCACTAAGGAAAGGTGACTTTGGCTCTGCTTATCTTCTTTGGGGGAGGCTTCAATCCCTCTTCTGCATCCCCAAAGATGGCCACACCCCTCCTGGTTAGGACCCGCAGTTAGTAAACGTTCATGACTCTTTTCCCTTCAGTAGACCCTGAGGTCGTCAAGGGGTTACTGAAGAAGGTGGCAGGTTAACGGGGACCTGAAATGGAGGAGCAACTCTGACACTCCTTCAAATCCTGACGCAGAGGCCTCTTGTGCAAAGGAAAACGTGGAAAATATTGAGGCAATTCATTGGTTTTTAGCAAACAAATTTTGAAGGAAATATGAGATGCCATGGCCCCCAGAGTATCCCTGTTTGTGGGCATGTGAGATGGGAGAGAATGTATGTGTGACGTTTCAGAATTGTGTGTGGTGTGTGTTACACAAGATGAAAAATGAGTTTGTGGCACTTTCTGGGAATATACACTTAGTATTATAAATACTGTACATATACACTGTTGTACACATCTATATTATACACATAATACATCAATTTACACACCTATTTTCTGGAACACCACTGGTGAATGTTTCTGGTACTGTTAAAAAGTATACCCTGCATATGTGCATGTGTGAGTGTGTGTGTGTAGGTGTTATGTTGCTTTACACAGTACAAGATCTGATTTATGTCATGAGTTGTGAATGCTATTACATCATGTGACATTAGCCCTGCATGTAGGGGGACGTGCTTATGACCCGAGTACATGGAACCCCATGAAGCACTGATGACATGGTTGCAGAAGCAAAGTTTGGACGAGAAAATATAAACATTGAAAAGGGCACATCAGTTTTTTAGTAACTGGTCTATAAAACTGTATGGAGTCAAGACAGTTTATCCCTCAGAGAGAACGTGAAGCTGTTTAGGGGATTTGTGTGTGACGTGGTGAATCTGAGAATGCGTGTAGGACTGAGTGTGAAGGGTGCACACAGGTAATATATATAGGGACAGGGATGGGGAGCAGGGAGCGAGATGAGTATTTGTGAGAAAGGCAAAGAGAAGGCGCAATGGGCCCATAAGATCCTATACAGAATTGTGACGTAGGTGACAGGTGAACCTGTGGGGTTGAATTTAAGCTGCTTTGAGAGGAAGAAGCTGCTCACATCCCTACACAGCTCAGCATGGTCCACTGCCTCACCCACTGCTGCCTCAGTGCTCATGTGGCAATGTGAGCTGAGAAGTTCTGTCCCGTGCTGGGAGCCTTGTTTCCTATTTGTCCCTCCTCAGAGGCCTCAGTCTTAGTCCCTCTGCCCTGAGGCCCTTTCCTCTTCGTGAGAAGTGATCAGGCAGCAGCTCAGGTGAGACTCTTGTCCCAGCTCAGAGCACCTCTGCATCTGCCTCACCATTCTCTGTGTCTCCTTCAAGAGAGTCAAAACCTCAATTGAAAGATTTGCTGGACTGTCATGCTAGGGGAAATTAAGTATTCAGGATGTTATTACAATACTGGGCCTGTTCCTAGGGAGAACCAAGCTCATCTCCCTTAATTTAACTGATTAAGACCACCAGGATCTCTCACTAGAATGTCAAATTAGACCAATTACTGTGTTGCAATCATGTGAGGCATACAAAGCAGTGAAGTGATCTGTGTTGCTCACTGTGTGTCCTGGATATGAGATTATTGCATGTTGGTTAAAATTAAACTACTGTTTATATGTGATTGATTTTGGGGTTACACGTGTATGAATGGGACCAGTTTTGCTTGGTAAGGGATGGCATTGTGGGGTGTTTCTGTGTTAGTAGCACACATCTCTGTGTTGACTGAATGCCCTCTGATTAAGTGGGTGTGTTGGTGTGCATATGTGCTGGAGTATTGTTTGTTATTTAGAAATGCAATGTAATTACTGAAAATATTCAATGTGAGATGTAAGGAAGTAATCAAGGATCCTGAGTATACAAGATTAAAATATGAAAGAAAAAGAACACAGGAATTTTGAAAAATGCAAGAGGCTGAGAAGATGCATAATAAATAAAGGGTACTGGGAAGACTAAAAAGACTAAATTGATATTAATGTGTTTGAATTAAAATATGAAATGAAGGACTGAGTTCCAAATTGTTTGATAAGGAATTATAAAAAAAATCTTACTATTTAACCCCAAAAAATCTTAATGTAGCAGAGGTGAATGTTGAAATCATCACCTTGCTCTATCCATAGAGAGCAACCCTAATGGCCAGGTCATGTATAATCATTAATAAATTGTTTTTCAGCAAGCAGAGGAAGATAAGTACCAATGAGATTATAAAAACAAGGATCATATGCTACACACGTAACATTCATGGATATATGGATGAGTGAAATGGCATAAACATAAGGTCCATAATATACTCTTTGGTTTATAAAAAGCTTAAAAATCGAAAATGTACGCAAGATGAACTAGAAGTCAGAGTAATCACTACTATTTTCATAAAGGGGACAAAACCTGAGACTAGAGAATTCAGGTGCTCGTGGAAGACTAAGAGGGAAGACGATGAGAGTAGCCAGTGCGGACGGGTCTGGAGAGGGACACTGGTGGGAAGAGCTGCCTGTGGACTCCACGCATGTGATGCACTCTTGGATTTGGTGTAACTACAGTATATGTCATGATTGGGAATAATGAGGATATTATGATCTGGGACTTCTGTTAAGGTCTTCACACCTTCATACCAGTCCCCCACACTCTTTTTGATCATACTGACATACTATATTTATGTGTCTCTGTTCATGTCTTATGCACTTGGTCACTCTCCCATCATTTCCCAAGCAGAACTCAGTCCTTCACGGATTCTGTGTTGTTATATGCTTTCCTTTAGGTAGCCAATATGTCCACTTCAGATTATTTTCTGCTTATTTCTGACTAAACAGCCTTCATCACTGATAGTAAGGAACATTCCACTCAAATCTGGGACATGCCTAGGCCCATATAACCCTAAGACCCTGCTCAATAGTCCCTCCTTACCTGCAACAAGAAATCTGTCTTCATAGGAGAGGAGCTGTGAGGCTGTGTAAGAAATATCCTCAGCTTTGCAGTACTGAGTCTTGGACAATAGCTCATCTTCACCCTGAAGACCATCGCGCATACTCACCTCTCCTGAGAAAGTAAATAATGATGAAGAGGTTCTGCTTCGATATTTATGTATATCTATGTTTAAGCAAATAATTGGAGTTTATTCTTTGACATTTTCTGTGAGCATATATTGCCTCCATCCTTCTTGATAATTTACGTGGCTCCTGTTAGTAAAGATTTCAGATGTAGAGTGATGTGATCTTGTCTGAACACTGCAGATCACCTCATTTGCACAATGCATCACTGGTACAGCAGTGGCTTGCTTCAGCCTTTCCAATGAGACTGTTACAATATACCTCCTGAGCTGCCTTGTAGTTGGCCCTGCTCACATGGGTACACTTTCCACAGACAACATGAGCACAAGAGTCACACACCTATACTGTACAAACCTGCCCCTTTCCATGAATTTGCCCTTTCCATTGACTCAGATATTGATTTACCAAGATCACTTGGAAACCTCTACATGAATGGCAGCATGTTTCAGTCTCAGCCTATGACTTACTTCACAATGGACAATTGTTTTATTGTATTGAACACACAGTGAGTTTATACCTAGGTAAGAAGTAGATTCTGCATGGACTATTTACAGTAGCTTGACCTCTCTAATGAAGTCAAGTTGCTTTGTATTTTTAAGAGGGACATAAATTCACTGAGTATACAACAGGTGGAAAACCATGGTGGATGCTACTATTGATATTTCCTGGTCTTTTTCTTTCTTTCAGCTTTTGGAAATATTTCACCTGCTATGTTGAGCGTTGAAACAACCTCATTTTAATTTCCCTTGTTTATGAAATATATCTCTTGTTTAAAGTGAAAGCTATGTTTATTCTCAACCGCAGTGCTTGCCATGAGACTCAGGACTTGGCTTAGCCTCCTTCAGCCTCTTCTACCACATAGATCCTGCCTCTGGGTGTCATTGTGTCTGAGGACAATGGATTATTGACAGGCTTATCTAGAAACTCCTGGCTATTTAGGAACGAAGTAATAACAAATGCTGCCTAGGTTTCTGGGTAAAAGAACACTCCACATTGCTAGTCACAATGTAAACTAGTATAAACACTATGAAACTCAGTATGGTGATTACTAATACGAAAAATAGAAATTTGACCCAGTTATTCCCCTTCTAAGTATCTTCCTGAAAGAAATGAAGCCTTCATGTTACAGCAATATATAAGTACCCATATTTATAGCAACACAATTCACAATAGCTAATCTTTGAAGTGACCCATATCTCCAGCAACAGATGAATGGATAATGAAAAGGCAGGTTTTACACACGGTGGAGCCTTGCTCCTCTTTAAGCAATACACTTAAAGTATTTGTAGGAAAATGGTTACACCTGGAGACAAAAACGTTCAGTGAAACCAAACACAGAATCTTAAATAGCATAGGGTTTCCCTTCTATGAGAAATTCAAAACATAAATAAATTAAATGGCAAAATAAAAGATAGGTAATAGGGAACAAAGAGATGGCTTACAAAAAGGGAAAGGACAAAGACAGAAGTGTAGAAAAGGGAAGGATTTCAAAAAGAATTATAAAGCATTATGCACATTGCCAACTCTCCATAATGAATGTGAGCATTATTTACCACAGGTGTACTATCAAAACTAAAAATTGAAAATGAAAATGGCAACAATGATGGAATAAGTGTGTTTGAAGTAAGGGGAAGTATTTTGAGGGAGATTAAGGTATCTTCTACTATGGTACATTCTTAAGAATTTGAATATTAATCATGTAGTTTGATGACCCTTGATATATATGAGAATACCTTATTAATGATACAGGAAGAGCTAAATGAAAAAAGGAATACTCAGGGACTGTTAGAGCACTTGTTTAATGGTAGAGTATTTGTTTGACTTGCATAAGCACTTGGTTGACTCCACAGCAACAAAAACATTAAAGAATATACAAAAACCAAAAGAGGGGGCAGTGACGGTGCTCTGCAACAGCATCCCAGGGCTAGGC
>PVLA01016600.1:0-20163 GCA_004027455.1 Hydrochoerus hydrochaeris
GGAGGAATTGTAGGAGATGGGAGACCTGTGCAGCACGTCCAAGCCAGCCTGAGTGCAGGTGCCATCTGTCAACATGGTGGGTTGACCAAAGAAGATCTTCCACAGCGACCTTCCTCAGCTTATCGAGGTGGCATGAGATACAGCCAGACACCACAAATTGGGCGTAGCCAGTCAGCATCTTATTACCCAGTATGTCACTCAAAACTAGATTTGGATCGTTCTTCCAGCCAGCTAGGTTCCCCTGATGTGTCACATTTAATCAGAAGACCTATCAGTGTCAACCCTAGTGAAATCAAGCCCCACCCACCAACCCCCAGGCCGCTGCTGCACTCCCAGAGTGTGGGCCTTCGCTTCTCTCCATCTAGCAATAGCATCTCATCCACCTCCAACCTAACCCCCACGTTCCGGCCTTCTTCCTCAGTTCAGCAAATGGAGATCCCACTGAAACCGGCGTATGATAGGTCATGTGATGAGCTGTCACCAGTATCTCCCACTCAGGGAGGTTACCCCAGTGAGCCTACCCGCTCCAGGACCACACCATTCATGGGGATCATAGATAAAACAGCCCGGACTCAACAGTACCCCCACCTTCACCAGCAGAATCGGACCTGGGCTGTGTCATCAGTGGATACCGTACTCAGTCCCACATCTCCAGGCAACCTGCCTCAACCTGAGTCCTTCAGTCCACCATCATCCATCAGCAACATTGCCTTTTATAACAAAACCAACAATGCACAGAATGGCCATTTGCTGGAGGACGACTATTACAGCCCCCATGGGATGCTGGCTAATGGGTCCCGTGGAGACCTCTTGGAAAGAGTCAGCCAGGCCTCCTCCTATCCCGACGTGAAGGTGGCTCGGACCCTACCTGTGGCTCAGGCATACCAGGACAACCTGTATAGGCAGTTGTCCCGGGACTCTCGACAAGGGCAGACATCCCCTATCAAACCAAAGAGACCATTTGTGGAGTCTAATGTTTAAAAGACATTTGTTGGAGTGAGACCCATATGTTTTCACTGCACATTTCAGGCTTGGTTTCCACACTGAGGTAGTTCTCTGGCTTAATTTCTTACGTAATTTATGTGTGGTGTTCAGAGGTGGCAGCCCACATGCTGAAATCCTTTGCATGCAGCCAACTGGGAAGCTGGCCTCCGGAAAGCCAGGACTTCAGTTTCTCTGGTCTGTGCCCCAGCCACATGTTCTCTCCCTCTTCAGACGCCAACAAGGAGATTTCTGTACTGTGTGCTTTAACCCAGGGAGATCAGAAAACACTGGTCAGCTTTTTCCAGGAGACAATCGCTTTCACTGATGTTCTGGTTGTATAAATGTCTTTTTCCCTTTTTAAAAAAGTAAGATGTTCTTATTCATATTCTTCTAGGAACTTTAGAAGAGTGTGATACCCCTATGCCTTTGTGTTCTTATCCAGTGTTAGCCAAACACCCAGCCCCAGTGCATTCCTGTGCCATGGTCTCCTCCCTAGACTGCCAGCTCCCTGCAGTCACCTGGTCTAGAATGTTCATGTGCATTATTGCTGGTGTTCCCATGGGGTAGAAGAGTCAAGAAAACAGAAGAAATAAGTCTCTTAAAATAGAGAAAAATGATACAGTCTAATTATTTCGAGCATCACTACATTGATTTTCCAAGAGGCATTTTTAGGAACCAGCCAGCCCTTTAAGTGTGTGTGTCAGACAAGGAAATTCAGTGAGAAAGAACCATGAACATTTGTAAGGAATCTACTGAGAATTATTCTTAGGTTTTTAACCAGCAATGAACCACTAAAAGCTGCTGATTTTCCAAGGGTCTGGAAGAGAAAGAAAAAAAGAGAAGGGGAGAAGGAGGAAGGGAGAAAGGGAGAGAGAGAGACAGAGGTTCTGGATTCTCAGCAAAATGCTGTAGACCATCTCTTCCGATTTTTAGGTCCTGAAGCATCACTGAGCCTCAGATTCCCCAAGCTGTTCCTGGGGGTTGTCTGACCTAATAATCATGTTGCACTTTCACTGCGAGCCATGTTCTGTTTTACCGACCTTCCGTTTTCCAACCCAGATGGTGTTGAGAAGAAACTGGTTCTTCAAAAAGCTGACTGGATATTCTTGGGACTGTAAGACTGATTCCCAGGGCTTCCACACAAGGCCATTGCCTTGCATGCCAGTTGTCTAATTCCCTTTCAAGATTTATAGTTGCCTCATTCACTACTAGAAGAATAATTTTCTTTTTCAAGGGATGTTTAAAGAGGTGATATTATAATAGCAGATACAGCAAAAAATGTTTTTTGGGTAAAGACCCTTTGAGCTCTGTTTTCTAGGCCTGAGTGGCGGCATGAGAGACACAACTAATCTCCTCTCCAGTCATCCTCTACACACCCTCTAGGTCTTGTGCTTGTTTGGTAACCTAACTTGTAAGCAGCTGAGGCCACTGTGAAATGGACAGCAAGAACATGCAAAACACAGCCTTAGCATGGGCCTATCACTGCTGTACATCAGCCCTTAAAACTAAATAGCTCAACCCAACAAACTAAACAGCTAAAATTAACAGAATTAGCTCCCTGTTGTTAGAAGTAATTCTGCTCTTGTTAGTAAAAGGCTACAGGAAAGGCTGTTTCCTGAATAAAATCTAGTTGTGACCAGACTCATTTGTAGAAGTCCTCTCTGAAAAGATCATTAAGACGTGGGAAGCATAAAGCTGAGGCAGAAACACTGTTTACTAACCTAAATTCTGCCAGGTAGATGGACTGCCTCAGTTAACCCCCATACTCACCTCTGTGCCAGAAGCAAACGATGGGGCCATGGGTGGATCTAAGCGCCACCTCTGCTCAGCTAGACCGATGGGCCTCTACCTGCCTGTCTGTCTGTATGTCCCACGTCAGGAAGAGGAAGTGGGATGGAGACGTAGCTCCATAGTACAGTGTTTGCCTAACGTGTAAGGCTGCAGTGCTCCCAGTTGCAGGCTGGTCCCACAGCTTCACACTTTTTCCCCTCCCTGTTGCTGGGAGTGAACCTGCAGCCTCTCCGTTGTCTTTTTGGCCAGATCTCAGACCTATTTGTCTCTGCAATTTTGTCCCATTTAAACCACCTATCAGTGGGGAACTGCTACATTTGGAAGAATTTCTCAGTCTGTTAGAAACGTGCCCCTGCCTATTTGGAATGCCACACATACCGCTTGAACTTATCTCTTCTGGTACATGGGTGATTCATATGGTTTTACAAATACACTGCGTCTCCCAAGGCAGCCTTTTCAGTTTTCCAAGACAAATGAGGGATTTAAGGACATGTCCTAGTGGGCAAAATCTCTACAGGCAAAACGCAGGATTTTTTTAGCCATATAAGAGGGAGTGAATATCACTACTGGGGCCCATTATTTTTGTAGAAATAAACAGGGATTTATTAGGGCAGGAAATGAGGTTCTTAGAAGCTAACTGTGCCCTTTTTTGCTACTTCACTGCCGTGGAGTGATCTTTGTGCTGTATTTCCTTCCTCAACGATAGACATTTGCTGAATCAGTGTCTGGCTTCAGGTGGGAGGAAATTTTTCAAATGAAGCTGGTTAGTTCCACTTAGCCAATTCACATCACTCTGAAATGGAGATAGAGGTAACTTTAGCTTATAGGTTTCTTACCAAGTCACATTTCCTTTGCCCAGAATTCTTGCACTAATGGGTTTATATCACATCATGTCTATAAATGGGTGCACTTTCCTGTTTGAATTTGTAACTCATAAATACTGGATATTTAAGTGTGAGTAGTGTCTTCATTAGGAGTTAGCAGAATCACTTTTGTCTTTCAGTGTGTTTTTCAAGAAAAACAAGGAAAAGAAAGAAATCAAGCAGTGAATCACAGCATTTATAGCACAAGAAATAACTATTGTATATAAGCATCAAAAAGATTAAGAATTTTTAAACAAAAAAATCTTTGCAGTGATTTTAAAGTGCTTTTCCAGCAATTTTCTTAGGGACTCCTGAGACATGGTTACTTTATTTACTGGATCAGTAAGGCACAGAATCAACAATTAAAAATAAATGTTTATTTACAAAGTAAAGGAAACCTGTGTAACATGAGGATTTGGCAAGGACTAGATGGAGACCATTTGGTGTCTGCTGTTGTAGCTGTCTGGGCTGCTGGTGCGCACTATTAACAGTCCCAAGTTAATAGAGCACAAACCCTTCTGGTTCCTCTCCATGCCCCCCCTTTTTAGATGTGTTTAAACTTAAACATGATGGCTCAGGAAAATTCCACTGATTAGAATCATGTACAGTACCCGGGTTGTTGTCCAGATACACAAGTTTGCTAATTTTAGTTAAGCCTGGATTATTACTTTTCCTAAATTACTACAAACTAGAGAAAGGTGTTCTTGGTCCTTATAGTGTATAGTAGTTTATTAACCCCTCCTAAATACTGGTATTTTTGTATTCCAGAGATATTTCCAATAGAAAAGCTAAAAGTTAATCAGTATCTAATTTAATAACCGTATTTTTCCTTAGATTTTAGTCATTAACAGTGGGTACGAGGACGTCACTTGTGCTTCACCATGCTTTACCACTAGGTGTCACTGTGGCTCTGCACCACACTTGCCTGAAAAGCAAAAGAAAGGCAGCCTTCCCTTTTAAGGAGCTGCTTCCAGGGCAGCAAACAGGCCATAGACTGAGGATTAGGAGGAAGGAAGGGAAAGGCCTGGAAGGGTCTTCATGCGTCCATGCCAGTTTTAGCCAGACTAAGCACTACCTGCTTTGGAACTTCAGCCAGCATAGGCTGGAAGAAGCCAGTAGCACTGCTTTGCTTTGATGGATGGCTGGGTGTGGAGAGGACCCTTTTTTCCCCCGTGAACATCCTTCTTTTCAGCCCCCAACTTTTATAACTCCAGAAATATCTCAGCTGGGTGGTTTGACTCAAAGATAGTTATTTTTCTACTGCAGAATGCCATGGACAAAAGCAGTCTCTCACTGAATCCTTGCCACAAAATGGAGCAGGTGCCCCACGCAGGCGAGACGTGCCTGCCCATACTGTTTCTTATCTCAGTGCTCAGCAGCTTCACTCACCCTTCCTCTCTGCCTTTGGGCTGCCCACTTCTCAAGAAACTGACCTGCAAAGGCCACCTGCTGCTGCCTCCACACCAAGGGCCATGCTTCACCAGGAGGTGTGGCTTCTCTCTTTCCTCTAGAAATTCCAGATTGACCATCTACCATGACTGACAACAATGAACAAAGGGCTTAGGGGTAAGAGCTACCTACAAAGACGTGTCATGGAAACCTTCACCATGCAATGCCTTGAATTCAGCTCTGGCTGCTCCCAAGACAAGATGGCTGGCTGGCGGCCTGGACAAAAGCACAATGGGGCTGGTGGAGCCACTGTGCAGAGCTACTTGAATAATCACTGGGTCTTCATCAACTCCTTTTGTAATACAGACCACTCAAGGGCTGAAGTGTTGGTAACCTTCATTTCGGTGTCCAATGCCTCACAGCAGCTGAGCCACTCTGAGATGCTCGTGGCCACATGTGGGCCACAGTCAGAGCTTTGAAAGTCAGTACCAAATGAATGCATAATTGGACACCAAAAATCAAGTGTTACTTTCATGTTTCCTTACCCTGTCATCTCATTTCTTCCTGCTGACTCTGTGATTCCTACACCAACCTGACCAGTCAGGTTGTAGCTGGATGCGTATAGACCAGCATTGCTCTCATTTTTCCAGATAGACTTATTCTGTGGAAAGGAAGGGGCTTAGCTGCTTTGATTTTGTAGCATTTGGTGGCTGAATTTTCTTTTGCTAATCACTAACCAGAAAATCTGGCTCGGAGGTCTCAACTCACTCCCTTCAGTCCCCAGGACTAGCCAGAGGGTTACCCTGGAAAATTCAGTGCTTGAATGGACCTGCCTTACTGTGTACCACTTTCCAGGGGTGGGGGTTAGAAATGTAGGCCCAGCTGTCCACTTCATTCATGGGTTGTGTTGGAAGTCCTGAAGGTTCAGCTCCTGCTCCCGTTGTGTTGTCATTGCTATTGTTATTTTTACCTTTGGCTGATTCCTGCTGAATGGGGCCAGTTCCTTGTCAGGCTCGGGGCAGGTGCCCTTCTCAGGCATGGCCTCCTTCCCATCTAGCACAGCATCTGTGTCTCTGTTCTGTCTCCTCCAAACCCAAGATGATTTTAATTAGTACAGACATGTACAGTCTACAATTAAAGAGTGATTTGTACTAATATGATTTTGATTCTTCCTCTTTGCTGTCCTTTCAAGACACTTGCTGGAAAAAGCTTTAATGCACTTAGTTTTCCTTTAGGTTTTCTATAACCCAGATGTAAAAGACTTTCTCTGTACAGTATATTATCCAGTGCATGTTCGCCCTCTCTCCTGACATACTGAGCACCACACAGTGTGAACTCGTGCAGTGGGGACGCCCCACACCCAGCGGAGGCCTCCAGCCCCATGCATAAGGAGGACATTTCCCTTTGCTGTACTTGCTTGAGCAGTTTTATTGTCTGTACATGTGAGCTGTGTGAGATAGATGTGAAAAGTTCAAATGAATGCATTTTCCTGCCCCATGTATACAGAGCGTCATCTGTACAATGAACTGTATGTACGAAAGCAAATGTACTTATTTATAAATGGTTAACACTTGGAAAGAACCGGCATTGTGGTGCTTTTCTCCTTCCATATGCTTTCTCCAGGGAGCTGACATCCAGACTCACCCTCTTGAGACCACAGTACTGAGGATACCACTCACCCAGGGAGAATTTGGTGGGTTAACCACTGAGCAATCCCAATTATTTAAATACGGGATGATCAAAAATTGCATATTTTTTCATTAATTTTCATAAGATAATAGGAAATATTTAAAAGTGAAAATTTTATCAAATTTATTCAATACAAGAATTGACTGGTTGAAATGACACCTGCTTGAATGGCACTGGGGAGAGAATCTACACAAACACGCTGCCCAAGTGACTCTGGGGGTAAACTGTTAGAGGAGTAAGGCTGAGGCCAGAGTCCCGGCAATTTGGTTCTCTATTGTGGGACATTTAAAGTCACCCCTTCTTCCCTATTCAGTCTGATTACTGCACATCTCCTCTGAGTTGGATAGTGCAGTAGGCATTTGAGGGATCTGTGAGCACGAAAAATTAACTCTAGAGACCTTTCAGCAAGGACTTTTCTCCAGTGAGAGCCCTTGCACTTCTCATGTCATTCAGCTGTCCAGCCCCCTCACCACATCCAAGGCTGAAGCGGGCTGGCCGTCAAGCTGTCTAGGAGAGAGGGCCTGCCCAGGATGGAGGCAGCCCGGGCTACAGATCCAGAGCTTCCTTGGGCAAAGCTGGAGGCCCATAGCTTTGAGTGGTTTTAATTTTTCTTCAGAAATCTGGCCTGACTTCTAGTCCTCACCATATAGAGACTGAGGCAGCTGCACGGTGAATAAAGAGGTGGTAAGTTTCCTGAAACTGACTCTATATGTACTTCTTCTAGACATCCAATTATGCTGAACACACATTCCTGCTGGGTAGCTACATCCACTTTCCCAAACAACCAAACCCGGGGAAGCAGGAAAACTCCAGGCCAGGCACAGTCATCCCAGCCTGGACACCAGATCAGCTTCGAAGGGCAGAGAGGACCCTAAAAGGACCACTGGCTGGTCCACAAACCATTAGTTACTCCATTAGAAACCAAAAACAAGTTCTTGGTAAAACCCCAACTTTAAAGGATTCTTGGAGCATTGGACGAAAGGAAAAACCCTTACAAAAAATTTTTCCTACACCTGATTAAAAAGCTACTCCCAGTAGAATCAAACAGCAAATCAGTAAAAAGTCTTTGTAGATTTTCAGAAGATTTCTGTTACTTCATTCCTTCATAGGTGCCTCTTAATAGCTCAATAGGTAGGTGCTCCATGGTGCGTGTCAGCATGTGGGAGCTGGGTCCTCTGCCAAGCTGGGAAAAGTAGGCAGAAACCACTGTCAGGGTGAGGGTGGGGGGGTCTTCTAGCTTTCAAACAAGCTGGAGGAGTTGGATGTGTTGGTCACACCTGGAATTAAGCACATAGGGCTGAGGCAAGAGGAGTGAGTGAGTGAGGCCAGCCTGGGATATGCTGAGACCTTGTTTTGAAAAATAAGCAGGAGTTTAGAGCCCCTTCCTGACTAAGTCATTCTATTCCAGGTCATGAGACAGGGCACTGGTGATAAAGCTCTTGTGTCTGGCTGGCTCAGTAAAAGTAAGTTTCCTTACACAAGAGAAAGGGCTCAGAGTCCCAGGCCCATTAAGCCCAAGCACTATGGCAGGAACTTTGTGTATGTTCTCTAGTGTGGCAGATGCCTGTAATCCCAGGAGCACTCAGGAGGCTGAGGCAGGAGGGTTGCCATGAGTGTGAGGACAGTCTGAACTACAAAGTGAGACCTTGTCTCAAGGGAAAAAAAAAAAAAAAAAAACAGGAAGGAGAGCTTGCCAAAAGTTGCTCTGTGCTCCTTTAAAGAAGTAATCTCACTAAAGGCACTAGTAGTTTTGGGACTTTTCAGGGTTCCAAACTCAAGATGAAATCTCATCTAACTTGAGAGTTTTAGAAAAGATAAAAGGAGTAGCCTTCTAGAGAGAAAGGTAATGTCCTCTAGTGTCTGGGGTCATTTGAGTGTTCACACACATAACGAGACCTAGAAGATTCAGAGGCTAGCCCCCCAAAGCCAGAATATGGTGGCATGTAAGGGGGTCAAGACCTCCCTGCTTCACACAGTCCTGTGGTTGACTGAGCACTTGGCTTATGACATGCACCAGCTTTGTTCCCCCAATGCTTTTAAGCAAATAAAGGTCCACAAGGAACCCTTGATCCAGGAGAAAGACTGCGGATGTTCAAAAGGGGACCTCTCAACTCTGTCTCCAGTGCTTCAGGAAACAGCTGCAACAGACAAAGTTAAACAAATGCTAGGAAGCAAGTGTGCATGTAACTTGTGAGAGGACTTGTTAAAATAGTTCCCCAATATATTTTTAAGTTGCTTTAAATGACAGGATGAGATTCCATCCAAATTTACCACAAAAATAGCTCTTTCCTAAGCCTTTTAAATTGATACAAAGTGGAATCTCAGCCTGTGCTGAGATCTTTGTTCTTCTTGGTAGGGATCAAAAAGAGATATACGAGGCACACACATGCCCACCATCCCAGCACTTGAGAAGCTGAGGCAGGAAAACCACCACAGATTCAAAGCCCCTCTGAACTACACAGCAAAACAAAAAAGACATAGTAAAAACAAAACCAGCTGAGCACCTGCATCACATCACGAGACTGTGGGTCTAATACCCAGCACTGCAGAAGAAGAGCATCAGTGGGTCCTGCACTGTGCTGTAGAGAAGCACATTGCTCGCTTTAGGCCCTGATGGACATTCCCCAACACACAGGAACCTTCCCCAAGGGGCCGTTTTAGGTCTGTGCTGCCGTGAACACCACTGAGCACTTTATCTTCTGTGCCCAGCCTGAGACGGTTTCTCTCAAGCTTTAGTGGAACGAAAGGTTGCACTCACTTCTCCGTGAACACGCCTGGTTCCTTTCACTGCCACAGCAAATGAAGGTGACAGGCTGCTGTAGACTTGGGCTGGATCGTCTGCTGCACAAGCCGCACACCCAGCTCCCAGGAAACCCCACAGGCGCGGGAGAAACCACACACGTCAGTCATCCAGCGTCTAGGCTGGCCAGCAGACCAGCTTACAGACGCTCACTGCAAACCTGCGTGCACTGCGTCTCTCTGTTGATCGGCAACAGAGTACAGAATCGCACGTGGTAGTTTGTCTGAAGATAAGTCTCCTGCATGGGAACACTGGACTATAGGAGTGTGTGCAAGGCGATTGAAGAACTGCTAAGACCCCTTATCCTTGAAGAGCGCAGCGCTGAAACTGGAGCTGACGGCATCATCCAGGCGGTGGGAGACGGGGAAAGAGGGTGAGGAGAGAGCTGGACCGAAGCTGTGTGCTCTGGGAAGTGACCGCGCCGGAGGAAAGGCCCACAGCAGCTGCGAATTACTAGAAATGTAAGCAAAGGAGGCGGCCAGGTTCTCTAAAGCAGCATGTAAGTGTGGAAACTGTTAAAAGAATGGAAATCAGGTTTGGAAATTTTATTAGTATTTTTACTTAAGTAAACTGTGTCTGTCTTACACGGTCAGGCTCCTTTTAGCCCAGAAAACAAGCAGAGGGCATTTGCCAAACTGAAGAAGCAACATCAATGCTCTAATCACATTATTTCTAGACTGAAGCCCAACAGCGACTCAGCTAACATCACACACGGCTGGAGCAATGTCCAGACACTGCGGGGCTTAATCTCATTCTGCCTCAGTCCTAATCCCTGCAAAGATGGGGCTACAGGGAGAAGGGCTCACGCCTCAGAGCAGAAGCAGCGGCTCACACTAAGCCTGAGTCGCAGCAGCCCCGTGTCAGGTGACGAGAACAGCAGCTCTTCACTCATGGCCTGTGCAGAAGGTTCGTGTGTTCCACTTCTGAAAGCAGCGCCTGAGCTGGCTTGAGGGGAGCAGGGCTGGCCACGGGAGGGCTGTGCTCACCAGCTGGGGCACAGGGCATGTGTGTCTGAAGCCACATGCTTCTATCCCCTCCACCGCAAAGCCATCCTGGGACTCAGGAGTTAAAGAACAGGACGGCCCAAGACTCGGCTGTGCCTCCCTGGGGCCAGTCCCCGCTCTCCTGGGGAGCCTTGCTCCCAGCACCAGCATACTTTACACATAGTATCACTTGCTCAACTGCCAAGAACGGGCCCACTGCTACTCAGGCTCCATAGATTCCTGGTTTGAATTCAGTGTTAACAAAGCAGCAGGCCTGTCCCTGAGACCCAAGGGTTTCCAGGGCTTCTCTCCAGGCATCTTCTGCCTTGAGATGAGCTGTTCTGTAGCTCCTCCAGCCCCCTACCCAAACCTTCTTCATTTGAAGGGGAAGCAATGGCATAGGCCTGTATGTGACTCAATGGACACTTCTAGAGCAGCAACAAGGAAGAAAAGGACAGCGTTAGCCCCAGCCCCAGCAACCGCCCAAACAAACACCACTGCACCCCCACTCCCCACCCTGCTCCCTGGGCCCTCCTCTGGAGCCTGAGGACTCAGCCCCGGCAGGGATGCATAAACGACACTTGCGGGAACCCCACAAAACCAAGGGGCCACCCCTGCCAGGCCCGCAGACAGGACAAAGACAGGCTATCACTGGGAGCTGGGGCTGTCCCCCTCCGTCAGTGTCTTGAAGTCCATGGAGAGGGCCTGCTCTTCGGCCTGGGGAGGCCGCTTCCAGTCGGCCTGAGCCAGGATGTAGAGGACAGCCACCCCGAAGCAGGCCAGCAGCAGGCCCAGCACGTTGGCCAGGATCCCCTCAGGCTCAAAAGTGCTGTACTTGGTCCTGGGGAGGAGAATGGAAAGGAGAAGCCACCTAAGGGCTGATGCCAGTCACTTCCTGGGCCAGAGTTTTGGTAACAGCAGGCCTCTCCATTCCATCCCAGACAGACAACCACTGCCCACAAAAACTTACGGTGCAGTGAAGCAGGGGCAGGCTCCCTCTCTGCAGAGCGCTGGGGCCCACCCTCTCCTGCTTAAGACACTCACCCTAGTTTAAACAGCAGCGCCTCCTTCAGGCCAAGCAGAGCTGTGCCCACAGAAAGGAGAAAAATGGTGGCACCAAAGAAAACATGTTGAGGGCGGTAGCGGCTCCGCAGAGAAAACGAAGTTCCAGGGAACAGGAAGAAGCTGAAGCCCATGAGCCACTAGAAGAAAAAGAAAGCCAATGCTGGTCAGTGCTCTGACAGGGGAGGAAACCAAGGCAGCCTCTGCATCCCTCATCTGGCTTCTAGGAAAAGGGTGCGTAACGTACTTACGGAGGAAGGGTCCTGGCCCCGGGACTTGAGGCTATTTTCCTTGAGGCCGTAGACCCGCAGCAAACCCCTCATACTTTGTTATGATGGAGGGTGGGCACGTGACCATGCGTCAAGTCAGCAGGAAAGACACCAGGGACTGGGCACCCCTAAAGTCCTAGGTTCATTCCCATCACAGCGTCTGGAGGCAGCATTCCAACCAAAACAGGCACCTGCCACATTCTGAGCCCCCTGGACAATAAGCCCCTCTGCTGCAGACACTTTAGCCTCTTCCTCCTCTCCCCAGTACAGTGGCCAAGACCTGGGGTGCTGGAAAGACTCACCTGCACGAAGTACAGGACACAGACAAGGATCCCGCACCAGCCGTGCAGGCTGTACAGGTCGGCGTAGTCCCTCTTCCTGTGGTAATCGAACACAGCCACCAAGCCTAGACCAGAGAGAGGCCACGTGAGGACGGGGCTAGATATGGGAGAGGGGGCAGGGGGATGGCCTGAGGGGACCTGGCCAGCTGAGACTTCTGGGCTTTGGTCCAGCCCAGTAAGGGCCAGCACCCAGTGTCCCTGCCTGGGGCATCTCGGGGAGGGAGGAATGTGGAGCAGGACTGTACAGCTCTGGGTAGGGAACAGCACACGCACAGCAGCCGCTTCCCAAGCCTGAAGCAGCAGGCAGGGAAAGGAATGGCTGTGCCCAGGGACTTACCAACCAGGGCGACGGTGAATGCAAAGACATGCAGCAGCCCGTGCAGGACCTTGGCTGTGCGCTTGGCCTCTTTCCTGAAGACACGATAAACCAGCAGGGCTTGTGGGAAGGCAGAAGGGGACAGAAGTGCATCAGCCTCTGCTGCAGGAGCAACACAGGGCCCGTGCTGACGGGAGGTCTGGGGCAAGGGCCATCAAGGCCTGTGAGTCACGGGCACTGGGGAGGGCACCTCGGGTAGCTTCTGGTTTGTGGAACGGACCCCTCCTCAGCCCTGTCCACCCTACACTCCCATGCACACTCAGAGGCCAGCACGGGAGGCCGTGACACAGTTCCTGCCACCACAAGAGCAGCAAAGGCAGGACTCTGCCCTCAGCCCCACCCAAAGCAGCAGCTGGGCCCAGGAGACACTCAGACCACCGTCTTGTGAGGGAGCCTGTGATTTCATCCCTTCAGTGGTTTGGATTCCTTGGGCAGCCACACAAAGATAGCAGCCAGACTCTGCGTTTACCTTTTAATGATGTCACTCCCCCAAAGAGTCTATTCTGCAGCCTGACCAGATTGTTACCACTCTTGGCAAGCAGACTGCTGGTGCCCAAAGTGGAACCCGCGATCCTAACCTAATCCTTGCTATGTCCAGCTGTGACGCTATGTCTAGCCAGCAATGGTTGTCACCAGGCCACTGCTAGAAAGAGTCACTCAACCAGCTATAGATGCAGCTTCCTGGTTCCCTGGCCGCCCCAGGTAAAAGTGCTCTGGCGTGGCCGAGTCCAAGCGCAGCAGCACACACGTGCGCACATAGCTCTTCCCATTTCAGCTGCCCTTTACTCTGATCAAGAAAGCACCCTCGTCCCCAGCCTTAGGGCCTGGATTTGATCTCCGAGGCTTTAATCCAGCTTCCTCCTCTGTTCTTCCTAGAATCTTGGATCTGTCTAACTGGAAGAGACATCCGAGGTGACAGGGTCCCCACAGACCGCCTCTCCCAGGGACAGCACAAGCTCAGGCGCGGCAGAAGGGTCCAGGATGCCAGCCCTACGTGACTCACCCTCGCCCTGCAGGAAGATCAGGCCTATGACCATGCAGAGGGGGTGCACATTAAACTGCAGGCTGCTCTCCCAGGCGATGCCGCCTCGGTAGAGACCCAGCCAAGCACCAGTCACGGCCACCACGGTCAGGCCTAGCAGCTGGGAGAAGGCCACGTAGTACGGCAGTGTGGAGGGGGTGGACCCCAGGCCAGTTCCACGCTCCATGCTGAGGCTGCTGCTGCAGGGGAGACAGAGAGTCAGGGGAGCCACCCACCACCCCCAGAGCGCCACCGCCTCACCAAGTACTCCCGCCGCCTCCCCCACATCCATCTCCCTGTGCGAAGCACACTCATCACTCTTCCACCTCTGAGACCCTTCCTGCACCATCCTGGGACAGCATCCCAAGAGTCCCAGGAGTAGCTCTGTGGGACCATGGCTCTTCCCACAGAGACAGACCCGCCCGGGTCCCGTGTGCGGGACCATCACAGGAGCTCGGCCCTAGGCCTGGCTATACCTTCTGCTTCACGAGGCCCTGGGTTTCCTCAGGTGGGCTTTATAGGTAAATTACAGAAAATAAGCAAATCCCTTCGGGTACAGGCTTAGTTACTACTTTCTCATACGGCTGAAAAGGTACATTTGGGGAGAGACACAGAAGCCTCCCCCACCGTGGCCGCTACGCTCCAGGGTAGAGATGAGGAATCGCAGCACCCTGGGAGGCCAGCTGGGGACCCTTCAGTGGGCTCCTCTGTGCTGCAGAATAACGGTGCCCTGAGCCTGTCAGCCTGACAGCCAGGTGCCCAGCACTCTCCTTCCCTTCCTGCCCTGCTCCTCTCCCAAGTGAGATTTCTCTTAGATTTCTAAAACAAACCACCAGACCTGCACCCAACAAAGACACCAAAGAACACCTTCCACGTAGAACCCACGTGTGTCCACAGACCCTGCTGGGCTCAGGACAATCCCAGGCGGGAAGGCAAAGCAGGTAGATTACTATTCTCAGAGGTCCAAGACAGCTGGGCCCAGGAGACTCACATTCGGCCCCAGTGCATGTACAGACTTGTGACAGCGGGACAGCCTCAGGGCCAGCTCTTTTCCCTGCACCTGTGGGTCTTCCTGTCCCCAAGCCCAGCCATGGGCAACCAGCATGGGAGGCGGGAGTCTGAAGAACACACATGAGCTTCAGAGCCTTGGCCTCCTTTCCCCCGGCCACAGTGCGGACTGTGCCGGGGCTTCACAAAATATCCCACTGGGAGGGGACCCCACCACCAGCATGGTACGCACAGGTCAGCTCTGGCCCACAGCCCTCCCTGGTCGGCTGCTCAGCAGCAGTGGGCACCAGCAGGATGCAGTTGACAGTCTGTGCTCAGGCTCCCCCTGCACTCGCCCAATCTCTGCCACATCTGGCATCTGCTGGCAATTCCACCTCTCGGGAGAGGGCGGGGCGCTGGCCAGCGCAGTGCACAGCTGTGCTCCCAGCTGCTCAAGAGCCTCAAACAGGGGCATCACAAATTGGAGGCTAGCGTGGGCAGCTCAACCAGACCCCGTCTCAAAACAAAAGCACAAATAATTTTTAAAAGGAGAGATGCAGCGCAGTGGACATCACTGGTCCGACATGAGCAAGGCCCTGGGTCCCATCCCCAGGACCACCACAGGGGCCGGGAGGCGTCAACACTTGACTCGTGGCCTTACACACTTTCTTCCAGAAATACATGCACGTTTTTATTTTTAAGAAAAGTTCATACCATTTTCTGACCTGCTCTTTAAATGTGACTGTTACCACGCACTCCCTCTCCCATCAGTGAAAACCTCTGCACGATGTCCTGGTGACTCACACTTACTGCGCCAAACCCCTGCTCTGTCCCTTAGCAGACACCTGATCTCTCACCAACAGGGAGCCGCCTGGCTTCCAGTTTTTTACCAGACCAAAGGTGGGGGGACCATCCTTGCTCACTTGCGTAAGCCACAGCTCCGTTATCACTTCCTCTCGGCTGTCCTCACTGCCTCATCAAGTCAGGGCTGTGGCCTCCCCACGGCCTGACGGCCAGAGACAGGCCCAGCGCCCCGGCCACGACGCCCACCAGAAACTGCAGCCGGAACAGGACTGCGCTTCTGTCCACGGGCTCACCGTGTCCTTGCAGGTGCGCGTGCAGGAGGCTCCCAGGACCCCTGACTCTCTGACACAAGCTGCTGCCCTTCCTCCCTCTGCCTTGGCTGAGCCGAGCTTGGCTCCCTACCCCCGCTGCCCGCACACATCCTGATTCACCCCAGCCCGAGCCCGCAGATACCTTGCTCGCCTCTTTCCTGTTTGTGCCCGAGGGTTTCCAGAGCTTGCTTACCCCTTTCCGGTTCTCTCTCAGAGGAATCCCACGGCGCTCCTCTGCTCACTGCTTGAAGACGGAGGACGCTGTGTTCTTCTCTAGGACGCCACAGGCAGCTGACATCTTGCCCCACTCTAGCACAGAAAGTCTACTAAAGGAAGAAAGCATGTCCTCTGGTCACTTGTCCTGTGTTCTCCTTGCCAAGTCACTGCCTCCTTTATTAGATTCATACCCAGAGTACAGACAGAATGTGATTAGCTCCAGATTAGGAAGGACAGAAGGGACAGCGCCCTGAGGCAGCCTGATCAGCCGCCACTTCTCTATGCCACACAGACTACAAAAGGCAGATCTGGGGGGGGGCCAGGGACTGCTCTCCACAGCCTATTTTCTCTGTCCCAGCCGATCTCCTCACGAGACAGGCAGAAGCTCCGGCGGGGTCCTTTCTTAATATAGGATGGTAAAGACCCGCACCCTGAGAAATTCATCGATCCCCGGTACTGATAAAAAAAAAAGAGAGAACTCAGCTGCGGATTCCCTGGGAAGTCAGCACCCACGTGCCGCCTGCACCCACGCGTCAGGATGAGACAGAGCTTACAGACACGCATCAGGAGGGTGGGCACCAGCAGCCTCCTGGCTCTCACCTGCTCTGACCTAATCCTCGACCCACAGCTGTGAGTGTAGGAGCACTATGCACCCCAGAACAGGGCTCGAAGACAACCAAAGTCACTGTCAGCAAGGAGCTGCCCCTGCACTGTGCCAGCGCTGCCAGATGCTGCCAGACCTATACAGAGAAGGCGGTTTCTGTCCCAGGCCACGGGGCCAGCCTATGGCAGGAGTGCCGCAGCAGGCTATGCGCATCATGGAAAATTCTAAAAGGTCCCCATCACTGCCCTGGGCCCGGAAGACAGTTTGCCAAACAGACACAGATGTTAAAGGAAAGTGCGGAAGAATCTGGGCCTGGCTCAAAGCGGGGAGCCCCTTCTTTATGGAATGACCTGCTCCTGAGGCTCCCGCCTGGCACCCTGTGTCTCCTACTGGGATGCGGCTCTGCACTTTCTAACACCCAGTGACTAGGGTGGCACCGTCACACTCCAAATATTGAGGCCAGTCAAGGACTGAGGCAGCCCTTGTGGAAAGAGTCACTCTGAGGTAGGACTCTGTGACAGTTTTTCATCGCCCACCCCAGCCAGCTTCCTGTCCCTGCTCACCCTCCATCCCACCATGGCACAGCCACAGGTGCTGCCCTGCAGCGCCCCAGGAGAACACTGCAGGTGCCAGTGGGGAGGAAGAAAAGGGGTCTCCAGAAGAAAAGCTGCTCTCCAGGGCCCTACGGCCTGCCCAGTGGTAACCAGGGCAACCAGACACAGGAGAAAGGTGACCTTTGGAACTGGTGGGGAGAGGCGGTCTGATCTGAAAATGATGTGGCAAGGTCTAAGCATGAAAGAAGACAAAGTGGCAAGACCACGTGGGCAGGCCTGTGGCTTCCCTAGGGATGACCTCACAGTCACTGAATTCTAAGTGTGGAAAATCCAAATTTACAACAAACAAACAAACAAACAAACAAACATAGTGAGAGGTTCTGTACTTCAGAGAGATGAATGAAGAGAGTCCTTCAGGACAGGACTCCCCAACTGCGGTTCAGCTACACATTAAACAGTAGCCCAAGGAGGTCCAGGACACAGGGAAAGACGCCCCCAAGGCTCTGGCAGAACCCAGGCTGCCACGGGCTCCCCCTCGACACTGCGGTAAGCGAGCGTCTCTGAGTCATGGTGCCTTGTTTCCCAATGGTGACAGTGAGACACTCCCCCTCGCCCCACACTTCCTTCACACCCACACTGCAGACTGAGCTTGACATCTCTGTCCCACAGCAGAACTGTGGGCTGCAGCTTCAAGGGCTGGAAGCGGCCACTCCCACCATAAAGGTTTTCTCTGCCCAGCAGCCCAGTCCTGCACCCAGAAGCATATGGCCCCTTCTCACTCTTCTTCCTCAGTGACAGCACAGGGTGGGATGACAGGTCTCTGGCAGCTTCTGGACCACTCGGTTGTGACTCACACGCACCATCCCCCTGGGTACCACCTGCAGTCAGATGCCATTTAATGCAATCAACCAGGGACACAGCCACCTGCAGGGCTTAATCTACGCTAAGCATCACGCTCAGCCTCACGCCCACCGAATTTCATTACAAGTCCACCAAGCCTAATCTCATTACTGGGGACCAGGCCCTGCACAGGATGCACAGCCCGGGGGCAGGGGTGGAGCAGAGAAGGTGGGCAGCAGGAAGCCAGGCTTGGCCACAGGCTTTATCAGCAGCAGGTTTGAGTTAGAACAGACTGTGGCAGAGGAGGGAACTGGGTTGTTTTTTCTCCCCACCGTTAATGACTGTGTTCCCAGGCAAAGCAATGGCCCAGTGGAGAACGTGATTAAAGAGAAAGGAAGCGAGGGCTGGGCTGCTGGACAGGGCACTTTCCTAACATCCCACACCCAAGGTACAGCAGGAAGAAAGCAGAGCTTGAGCCCATATCAGGCACAGGGGCCTCAATGCCAGGGCTCCTGTTACTTACAAGAGGAAAGTTTCCATTTTAATTAAAGTGTGAAAACAATAAAATGAAAGAAAATGTTTGAATTTTAATCCAGTCTGGATGTCTGTCTTTATAACAATACATATGTAAATAAAAGAAAAAAAAACTATTGGCTTTAGGGAGACAGGGCCCTCGCAAAGCCAAAGCACTCAGGCCCATGAAAGTCACAATATAGCCTGACAAGGTGACACACTCTTGCAATCCCAGCACTCTGGGGAGCTAAGGTAGAAGAATCAAAAGTTGGAGTCCTGCTCTGGTGACTTAGCAAGACCCTGTCTCCAGTAAATTTTTTTAAAAAACAATTTTTAAAGGGCTGGGAATACAGCTCAGTGCAAAGGTCGTGGGTCTGATTTCCACTCCTAAAGGAAAAAAAGTCACAATGCAACCTGGGCCAGAAAGATATGCCATTCAAAGTCAGCTCCACCGTTAGTGACTGTTCCCAGGCAAAGCAAGTCTCCTCCGGGAGCCTGCCTCTTTGTGTGCGTGTGTGTGTGTGTGTGTGTGTGTGTGTACAAAATTCTAGTTATTCAAATACTGTCATGTCATCCTCTGAGCCTGCTTCTTCATCCATGAGGTGAGCGGATATTAAGGCCTACCTCCCTGGACTGCACGAAGATTAGGAGAGGGAAGTATCTGTGCTTAGCACAGTACTGCCGCACTAGGCAATGGCCTAAAACCCTAAATCTGGCCCTAATGACATCCTCAGAGTCACACGTCAGCAGCACATGACCATGAGGTTTAGGGCTATGGAAAGCCAGGTGACAGCGGATAATGCATCCCTCTAATACATTCGCATTCTGCCTACTGTCAGCCTCCTACACTCCGGAGTAGAAACTCCAGAAACAGGAAAGAAGGCAGGAGGAGCTGCTTTTAACATGCGACACTGTATATTCTCAAAACCCATTTATGAGCTGATTAGAAAGCATCTTCCCGGTCAAGCTGGCTTTTGCAAGTGAATCATTTCTCATGATGCCCACCAGCTCTGGGATTAGGAAGCAGAACCACCCCCTTGTTAGCTGAAGTTCACGCTGCGCCCGCCTAGGAAAGGTGGCAGGGGCTGGGGGAGGCGGTGGAGGGAGAGCGGTCCAGGATTTTCCCGCCTGGATCTAATTTCGGGGAAGATCGAGGCATCCGGAAGAGACGGCAAGGATGCTTTGTTTTTGTTTCCTTTGAGAAGAAAGGAAGAAAATCCAAGCCACCTCGGATGGACCTCATCTAATGAATCCTAGGAAACTGGCCAAGACTGCTGCCAAGGTGGAAGGGGGAAGGAGAGGGGCGACCGGCAGGGACAGACTCGGGACAGGTCCAGCCTCGGGAAGACAGGCCGGGCCGCGTGCCCGGGCCCCCGCTCCGTGACCGGGAGCGTGCGGGAGGGCAGGCCGGCCGGGAAGGGGCGCGGCCGCAACCCCGGGGGCTGAGGCGGCGGCGGCAGCGCTGCCCAGGTCCGCGCTCGGGGTCCCCAACCTCGGGGACACCCCAGCCAGTGCCAGGGGCCAGACTTCCCAGCCTGGAGACTTGTGCTCTCACGAAGAAGCCGAGGAGTCGGAGGAGGAAAGGGCGGGATTCAGGGGCCACCTGCAACGCAGGACCCGGGCACGACGGCGGGGGCGGCCCGGGTTTCGGGTCTCCAAGAGCGACCGAGCCACAGCGCCCGGCTGAGCCGCTTCACCCGCGCTCCGGGTCCAGCCTTAACCTCGGCAGGCGCCCCGGCGGCCAGGCCGGAAGCCGGAGGGAGGCG
>PVLA01016601.1:0-20185 GCA_004027455.1 Hydrochoerus hydrochaeris
GCCAGCACCTGCCAGTACCACTCCTGCATGGGAAGAGCAGAGCCCCTCCAGCAAGGACACAGACACACAGGCCACAGGTGATTGAGCTGGACCTGCCTTCCATGCAGCTCCGTGGATGGCCGCATGAGACGCTATGATCTGAGGATGGGCCAGCTCTTCTCCGACTACGTGGGCAGTGAGTGTGGCTGGGCGCAAGCCAAGTTGACAGCAGAGTATCCAGGAGTACCCTGGCCTCACCACAGGCTGCCCTCCCACCCCAGGCCCCATCACCTGCACCTGCTTTAGCCATGATGGCCAGTGCACCCTAGTGTCCAGCCTGGACTCCACACTGTGGCTTCTCGACAAGGACACCGGCGAGCTGCTAGGTGAGTAAGTCCCCACGGTCAGCCCGGGTCCCCACCCCTCCCTACCACCCTGGGCAGGAGCAGGCCCCAATACAGCTCCTTCACCCAGGTACACGGGCCACAAGAACCAGCAGTACAAACTGGACTGTAGCCTTAGTGCACAGGACACACATGTGGTCAGCTGCTCAGAGGACGGGAAGGTGTTCTTCTGGGACCTAGTGGAAGTGAGTCATCACCTTAGGTCAGAAAACAAGAAACAACAGGAAATGCATCTAGGAGCAGGGGGCACCACACACAGCAGGATCCAAGTCAGGCAAGGCCTCAAGTGCTCAGCTGGGGCCATTTGGGAAGCTGGAGCTTCCTGTTCATCCCTGCATTCTTTCAAGCCCAGAGCCTGTCTATAACATCCCAGCCTGGTAGGGAAGTCAGGCTGCACACAGTGCTGGGGCTTGGCCCCTGGAATGAAGCCCCCTAAAAGAAGAATCTGGGGAACACTGCCTCCTGTCCTGGGAAGGAACGAAGAGAGGAGTGCATGTGATGGACAGTGACAGGGTGTGAAGAACTATGGAACAGATCACAGGGGTCACAGATCAGAGTCACTGTCAGGGCTGCCATGGGCTGAGTGGCAGGGCATAGGGAGCAGGACCCAAGGAGAGAGCCTGTGCTGATGAAGGCCACATGAGAGGATCCCAGGCCCCTGAGAGTGGTGCTGGGAACCAGAGCCCGAGACCAGCAGTGTTAGTGGTTGAAGGCTGGGAGAGGCAATGGGGCTCAGCCGGGTCCCAGGGACAGGCCAGCCAGGCCACTGAGCACCATCCCACACCTGCCCCACAGGGTTCTCTGGCACTGGCCCTGCCTGTGGGCTGTGGCATGGTTCAGTCACTGGCCTTCCACCCCCACGAGCCCTGCCTGCTCACTGCCATGGGGGGTAGCATGCAGTACTGGTGAGAAGAGGCCTATGAGGCTGATGGGGCTATGAGCTGATGCTGCAGGTGCCCACCAGGCCTGAGGACCAAGAGCAACTGCAGGGGACTCAGGACTGAAGGGAGATGTTTATTCCAGACACTGACAGTGAAGGGGATAGGGCAGTGCTCTAATACAGGAGGGGGCTCTGGAGTGCCACTGCTCAGTCCTCATTCTTCTCACGTGTGAAGGTGTCGGCTTTCTGGGCAGAGGTTTCTGCCACCAGCAGTGGGAAGACCAGGGAAGCATCCGCATACACCTGCACAGGGATCTGGGTGAGCTGTGTGGCACTGCCAGGAGCCCCAGACCCACCGGGCCAGCCTCATACCTTGACAGGCTGTGCGTCCATCCAGATCTTGCCCCAGGAGACAGCCTCATCTGGCCGGGCACCTGAATCAGAGCCATCAAACTCCTGCGCAGTGTTGATGTAGACAGCAAAGTCAGACCCATTGCGCTGCAGGAAAGGAAAGGGCAGGCTGGTCAGTGGTTCATGGGGACATCACAGCCCAGGGGGCTGAGTCCCAGCCAAACGAAGCTCTAGGTCCATGCCTGGGGTCACACAGCTGCTGGGCTCCTGCTAAACATCCCTGACTGAAAATGCCAAAAGCTTTAAAAGGCCACACTGGACCACAGAGGACAGGCCCTAGGCAGACCATGGTAAGGCACCAGAGGGATGTGCCACAAGGTTTAAGCTACAGCTCTCCATACCAAACCACTACCCAGCTGGGGACCCACCCACTCTCAGGTCCCACCAGTCACAGGGCTCCCCTGCCACTCTTGGCACCTCCAGGCCCAGCATGACCCACACACCACCCCCGGCCTCCTATCTGCTCTTGGGCTACTTGAAGCCCTTGGACACTGAACCAGCTGTTCCCTCCACCAGGAACAATTCCCAGTATGACATCCCAGAAACCTCAGTGTGCAGGTTTCTGCACTTCCATGAAACCCCACTCTGACATATCTGTTTTAGGGCTGGAGGGGGTATAAATGTGAATATCACTTGTATAGCTCAGAAAACTAATGAATTCCTGGAACATGCCCTTTCAAACGCTGCATTTTAGTTCTATTTCAAGAGTGTGCCATGTATTTCACAAGAAGTAACAAGGAAATTTGTAGGAGGCGTGTTGTGTGCATTGCCTTACATTCTTTCTAATTATGACGAATGGGCAAATCACTTGTTTCTCAGAAAAAACTAATGATTTCCTGGTATATGCACTTTCAAAACACTGCGGTTTAGTTCTGTTTCAAGTGTGTGCTGTGTATTTCACCAAAAGTATAAATGCATTTTGTAGGATGCGGGTTGAGTGCATTGTCTTCCATGCATTCTTATATGATGAATGTGTAATTCTCTTGTGAAATCCTGGTGCGTGGACTTTCAAAACACTGCATTTTGCCTCTATTTCAAGTTGTGCAGTGCATTTAACAACAAGTATAAAGACATTTTGTAATAAGCGGGTTTTGTGCATTGCTTCCATTCCCTCCTATTATGATGAATGTGAATATCACTTGTACTGCACAGAAAACTACTGAATTCATGGAAAGTGCCCTTTCAAAACTCTGCATTTTAGTTCTATTTCAAGAATCTGCCATGTATTTCACAAGAAGTATCAAGGCAAATTGTAGGAGGCATGTTGTGTGCATTGGCTTACATTCTTTGTAATTATGACGAATGTGCAAATCACTTGTTTCTCAGAAAAAAACTAATGAATTCCTGGTACAAGGGCTTTCAATACACTGAGGTTTAGTTCTGTTTCAAGTGTGTGCTGTGTATTTCACCAAAAGTATAAAGGCATTATGCAGGACGCGGGTTGAGTGCACTGTCTTCCATTCATTCTTATATGATGAATGTGTAATTCACTTGTGAAATCCTATTGCATGTATTTTCAAAACACTGCATTTTGCCTTTATTACAAGTGTGTGCAGAGTATTTCTGATGTCATATAAAGGCACATTATAGGAAGCGGGTTTTGTGCATTCGCTTCCATTCAGTCCTTTTAGGAATAATGTGCATATCACCTGTGTAGCACAGAAAACTGCTGAATTCCTGAAACATGCCCTTTCAAAACACTGTATTTTAGTTCTATTTCAAGAGTGTGATGTGTTTTTCACAAGAAGTATCAAGGCAATTTGTAGGAGGGTTTGGTGTGCATTGGCTTAAGTCATTCTAATTATGAAGAATGTGCAAATCACTTGTTTCTCAGAAAAACATAATGAATTCCTGGTACATGCACTTTCAAATCACTGCAGTTTAGTTCTGTTACAGCTGTGTGCTGTCTATTTCACCAAGAGTAAAAACACATTTTGTAGTAAGCAAGTTTTGTGCATTGGGTACCTTTCGTTCCTATTAGGACGAATGTGAATATTACTTGTATAGCACAGAAAACTACTGAATTCCAGGAACATGCCCTTTCAAAACACTGCATTTTAGTTCTATTTCAAGAGTGTGCTGTGCATTTCACAAGAAGTATCAAGGCAATTTTTAGGAGGCGTTTTGTGTGCATTGGCTTACATTTATTCTAATTATGATAAATGGGCAACTCACTGGTTTCTCAGAAAAAACTAATGAATACCTGGTACATGCACTTTCAAAACATTGTGATTTAGTTTTGTTTCAACTGTGTGCTGTGCATTTCACCAAGAGTAGAAAGGCATTTTGTAGGAAGCTGGTTTTGTGCATTGGCTTCCATTCTTTCCTTTTAGGGCTAATGTGAATATCACTTGTATAGCACAGAAAACTACTGAATTCCTGGAACATGCCCCTTCAAAACACTGTATTTTAGTTTTATTTCAAGAGTGTGCTGTGCATTTCACAAGAAGTATCAAGGCAATTTGTAAGAGGCGGGTTATGTGCATTGGCTTCCATTCATTCTAATTAGGACGAATGTGCAACTCACTTGTTTCTCAGAAAAATCTAATGAATACCTGGTACATGCTCTTTCAAAACACTTTTGTTAGTTCTGTTTCAAGTGTGTGCTGTGTCTTTCCCCAAGAGTATAAAGGTATTTTTTAGGAAGTGGTTTTTGTTCTTTGGCTTACATTCATTGCTAATAGGGCGAATGTGAATATCACTTGTATAGCACAGAAAACTACTGAATTCCTGGAACATGCCCTTTCCAAACAATGCATTCTACTTCTATTTCAAGAGTGTGCCATGCATTTCACAAGAAGTATCAAGGCAATTTGTAGGAGGCGTGTTGTGTGCATTTGCTTCCATTCATTCTAATCAGGGTGAATGTACAACTCACTTGTTTCTCATAAAAACCTAATGAGTTCCTGGTACATGTACTTTCAAGACACTGCATGTTAATTCTGTTTCAAGTTTGTGCTGTGTATTTCACCAAACGTATAAAGTCATTTTGTAGGAAGCCGGTTTTGTGCATTGGCATCCATTCATTCCTATTAGGATGAATGTGAATATCGCTTGTATATCACAGAAAACTACTGAATTCCTGGAACATGCCCTTTCCAAACACTGCATTTTAGTTCTATTTCAACAGTGTGCCATGCATTTTACAAGAAGTATCCAGGCAATATGTAGGAGGGGTGTTGTGTGCATTGGCTTCCATTCACTCTAATTAGGACGAATGTGCAACTCACTTGTTTCTCATAAAAAACTAATGAGTTCCTGGTACATGCACTTTCACAACACTGTGGCTTAGTTCTGTTTCAATTGTGTGCTGTGTATTTCACCAAATGTGTAAAGGCATTTTGTGCAAAACGGGATTTGTTCATGGGCACCCATTCGTTCCTATTAAGGCGAATGTGAATATCACTTGTATAACACTGAAAACTACTGAATTCCTGGAACATGCCCTTTCCAAACACACCATTTTAGTTCTATTTCAAGAGTGTGCCATGCATTTCACAAGAAGTATCAAGGCAATTTGTAAGAGGCGTGTTGTGTGCATTGGCTTCCATTCATTCTAATGAGGACGAATGTTGAACTCACATGTTTCTCAGAAAAAACTATTGATTTCTTGGTACATGCACTTTCAAAACACTTTTGTTAGTTCTGTTTCAAGTGTGTGCTGTGTATTTCACCAAGAGTAAAAAGGCATTTTTTAGGAACCATGTTTTGTGCTTTGGCTTCCATTCGTTGCTTTTAGGACAAATGTGAATATCACTTGTATAGCACAGAAAATTGCTGAATTCGTGGAACATGCCCATTCAAAAAACTGCATTTTAGTTTTATTTCAAGAGGTGCTGTGCATTTCACAAGAAGTATCAAGGCAATTTGTTAGAGGTGAGTTGTGTGCTTTGGCTTACATTCATTCCAAGTAGGACGAAGGTGCAACTCAGTTGTTTCTCAGAAAATACTAATGAATTCCTGGTACATGCACTTTCAAAACACTGAGATTTAGTTCTACTTCAAGTGTGTGCTGTCTATTTCACAGAGTATAAAGGCATTTTGTATGAAGTGCGTTTTGTGCATTGGCTTCCATTCGTTCCTATTATGGCGAATGTGAATATCACTTGTATAGCACAGAAAACTACTGAATTCCTGGAACATGCCCTTTTCAAACACTGCATTTTAGTTCCATTTCAACAGTTTACCATTCATTTTACAAAAACTATCAAGGCAATTTGTAGGAGGGGTTTGGTTTGCATTGGCTTACATTCAATCTAATTGGGATGAATGTGCAACTCACTTGTTTCTCATAAAAAACTAATGAGTTCCTAGTACATGCACATTCAAAACACTGCAGTTTAGTTCTGCTTCAAGTGTGTGCTGTGTATTTCACAAAACATGTAAAGGCATTTTGTTCGAAAAGTGATTTGTGCATTGGCACACATTCGTTCCTATTAGAGCAAATGTGAACATCACTTGTATAGCCCCGAAAACTACTGAATTCCTGGAACATGCCCTTTCCAAACTTTGAATTTTGGTTTCATTTCAAGAGTGTGCCCTGCATTTGACAAGAAGTATCAAGGCAATTTGTAAGAGGTGTGTTGTGTGCATTGGCTTACATTCATTCCAATTAGGACGAATGTGCAACTCAGTGGTTTTTCAGAAAAAACTAATGAATTCCTGGTACATGCACTTTCAAAACACTGCGGTTTATTTCTCTTTCAAGTGTGTACTGTGTATTTCACCAAGAGTATAAAGGCATTTTGTAGGAAGAGGTTTTTGTTCAATGGCTTCCATTAGTTCCTATTAGGGCGAATGTGAATATCACTAGTATAGCACAGAAAACTACTGAATTCCTAGAACATGCTCTTTCCAAACACTGCCTTTTAGTTCCATTTCAATAGTGGGCCATGCATTTCACAAGAAGTATCAAGGCAATTTAAGAGGCGTGTTGTGTGCTTTGGCTTCCATTCATTCTAATGAGGATGAATGTGCAACTCACATGTTTCTCAGAAAAATCTAAAGAATTCCTGATACATGCACTTTCATACAACTGCAGGTTAGTTCTGTTTCAAATGTGTGCTGTGTATTTCACCAAGAGTATAAAGCCAATTTTTACTAAGCGGGTTTTGTGCATTGCCTGCCATGCGTTACTATTAGGATGAATGTGAATATCATTTGTATAGCACAGAAAACTACTGAATTCCTGGAACATGCACTTTCAAAACACTTCATTTTAGTTCTATTTCAAGAGTGTGCCATGCATTTCACAAGAAGTATCAAGGCAATTTGTAGGAGGCGTGTTGTATGCTTTGGCTTCCATTCATTCTAATGAGGACGAATGTGCAACTCACATGTTTCTCAGAAAAAACTATTGATTTCCTGGTATATGCCCTTTCAAAACACTTTTGTTAGTTCTGTTTCAAGTGTGTGCTGTGTATTTCACCAAGAGTAAAAAGGCATTTTTTAGGAGCCATGTTTTTTGCATTGGCTTCCATTCCCTACTTTTAGGACGAATGTGAATATCACTTGTATAGCACAGAAAATTGCTGAATTCGTGGAACATGCCTGTTCAAAAAACTGCATTTTAGTTTGATTTCAAGAGGTGCTGTGTGTTTCACAAGAAGTATCAAGGCAATTTGGAGGAGGCGAGTTGTGTGCTTTGGCTCACATTCATTTCAAGTAGGATGAATGTGCAGCTCAGTTGTTTCTCAGAAAATACTAATGAATTACTGGTATATGCACTTTCAAAACACTGAGGTTTAGTTCTGTTTCAAGTGTGTGCTGTCTATTTCACAAAGAGTATAAAGGCATTTTGTAGGAAGCGGGTATTGTGCATTGGCTTCCAGTAGTACTTAATAGTGTGAATGTGAATATCACTTGTATAGAAAAGAAAACTACTGAATTCCTGGAACATGCTCTTTCCAAACACTGCATTTTAGATTTATTTCAAGAGTGTGCCATGCATTTCACAAAAAGTATCAAGGCAATTTGTAGGAGGCTTTTGTGTGCATTGCCTTCCATTCATTCTAATTAGGACGAATGGGCAACTCACTTGTTTCTCAGAAAAAACTAATGAATTCCTGGTACATGCACTTTCAAAACACTGTGGTTTAGTTCTGTTTCAAGTGTGGGCTGTGTATTTCACCAAATGTATAAAGACATTTGGTAGGAAAGGTTTTTGTGCATTGGCTTCCATTCATTCCTATTAGGACGAAAGTGAATATCACTTCTATAGCACAGAAAACTACTGAATTCTGGGAACATGTCCTTTCAAAACACTGCATTTCAGGGTTTTTTTTAGAGTGTGCTGTGCATTTTACAAGCAGTACCAAGGCAATTTGTAGGAGGCGTGTTGTATGCATTGGCTTACATTCAATTTAATTATCACGAATGTGCATCTCACATGTTTCTCAGATAATACTAATGAATTCGTGTCACATGCACTTTCAAAACACTGTGATTTATTTCTGTTTCATGTGTGCTCTGTGTATTTCACCAAGAGTATAATGGCATTTTTTCTGACGCAGGTTGATTGCACTGTCTTCCATTCATTCTTATATGATCAATGTGTAATTCTCTTGTGAAATCCTGGTGGGTGTACTTTCAAAACACGGCATTTTGCCTCTATTTCAAGTGTGTGTAAAGTATATCCCATGTAGTATAAAGACATTTTGTAGGAAGCGGTTTTGTACATTGGTTTCCATTCGTTCCTATTAGGTTGAATGTGAATAATACTTGTATAGCACAGAAAATGACTGAATTCCTGGAAACATGCCCTTTCAAAACACTGCATTTTAGTTCTATTTCAATAGTGTGCTGGGCATGTCAGAAGAAGTGTCAAGGCAATTTGTAGGAGGCATGTTGTGTGCATTGGCTTACATTCATTCTAATTATAAGGAATGTGCAACTCACTTGTTTCTCAGAAAAAACTAATGAATTCCTGGTACAGGCACTTTCAAAACTCCACAGCTTAGATCTTTTTCAAGTGTGTGCTGTGTATTTTACAAAGAGTATGCAGGCATATTTTAGTAAGCGGGTTTTGGGCATTGGGTTCCATTCGTTACTATCAGGAAGAATGTGAATATCAGTTGTATAGCAAAGAAAACTACTGAATTCCTGGAACATGCCCTTTCAAAACACTGCATTTTAGTTCTCTTTCAAGAGTGTGCTGTGCATTTCACAAGAAGTAGCAAGGCAAATTTTAGGACGCGTGTTGTGTGCATTGGCTTCCATTCATTCTAATTAGGATGATTGTGCGACTCACTTGTTTCTCAGAAAAAACTAATGAATTCCTGGTACATGCACTTTTACAACACTGCAGTTTAGTTCTGTTTCAAGTGTGTGCTGTGTATTTCACCAAGAGTATGAAGGGATTTTGTAGGAAGCGGGTTTTGTGCTTTGGCTTCCATTCATTCCTATTAGGACCATTGTGAATATTACTTGTATAGCACAGAAAACTACTGAATTCCTGGAACATTCCTGTTCAAAACAATGCTTTTTAATTCTATTTCAAGAGTGTGCCGTGCATTTCACAAGCAGTACCAAGGCAATTTGTAAGAGGCGTGTTGGGGGCATTGGCTCACATTCATTCTAATTATGACAAATGTGCATCTCACATTTCTCAGATAAAACTAATGAATTCATGCCACATGCACTTTCAAAACACTGTGATTTAGTGATGTTTTAAGTGTGCTCTTTGTATTTCACCAAGAGTGTAAAGGCATTTTTTCTGACGCATGTTGAGAGCATTGTCTTCAATTCATTCTTGTATGATCAATGTGTAATTCTCTTGTGAAATCCTGCTGGGTGTACTTTCAAAACACTGCATTTGGCCTCTGTTTCAAGTGTTTGCAGAGTATATCCCATGTAGTATAAAGGCATTTTGTAGGAAGCGGTTTTGGGCATTGGTTTCCCTTCATTCCTATTAGTATGAATGTGAATATCACTTGTATAGCACAGGAAACTACTTAATTCCTGGAACATTCCCTTTCAAAAAACTGCATTTTACTTCTATTTCCAGAGTGTGTTGTGCATTTCACAAGAAGTATCAAGGCAATTTGTAGGAGGCGTGTTGTGTGCATTGGCTTCCATTCATTCTAATTAGGATGAATGTGCAACTCACTTGTTTCTCAGAAAAAGTAATGAATTCCTGCTACATGCACTTTCAAAAAACTGTGGTTTAGTTCTGTTTCAAGAGTGTGGTGTGTATTTCACCAAGAGTATAAAGGCATTTTGTAGGAAGCTGGTTTTGTGCATTGGCTTCCCTTCGTTCCTATTAGGACGAATGTGAATGTCACTTGTAGAGCACAGAAAATGACTGAATTACTGGAACAAGCCCTTTCAAAACACTGCATTTTAATTCTCTTTCAAGAGTGTGCTGTGCATTTTACAAGAAGTAGCAAGGCAATTTGTAGGACACGAGTTGTTTCCATTGGCTTCCATTCTTTGTAATTATGACGAATGTGCAAATCACTTATTTCTCAGAAAAACCAAATGAATTCCTGGTACATGCACTTTAAAAATGATGTGGTTTAGTTCTGTTTCAAGTGTGTGCTGTTCATTTCACCAAACATATAAAGGCATTTTGTAGGAAGCGGGTTTTTACATTGGCTTCCTTTCGTTCCTATTAGGGCGAATGTGAATATCACTTGTATAGCACATGAAACTAATGAATTCTTGGAACATGGCCTTTCCAAACACTGCATTTAGTTCTGTTTCAAGAGTGTGCTGTGCATTTCACAAGAAGTATCAAGCTAATTTGTATGAGGCATGTTGTGTGCATAGCCTTCCATTCATTCTAATTAGGACAAATGTGCAACTCACTTGTTTCTCAGAAAAAACTAATGAATTCCTAGTACATGCACTTTCAAAACACTGCAGTTTAGTTCTGTTTCAAGTGTGTGCTGTGTATTTCACCAAGAATATAAAGGCATTTTATAGGAAGCGGCTTTTTGCATTGGCTTCTATTCGTTCCTATTAGGCAAGTGTGAATATCACTTGTATAGCACAGAAAACCACTGAATTCCTGGAACATGCACTTTCCAAACACTGCATTTTAGTTCTATTTCAAGAGTGTGCCATGCATTTCACAAGAAGTATCAAGGCAATTTTTAGGGGGCGTGATGTGTGCCTTGGCTTCCATTCATTCTAATTAGGACGAATGTGCAACTCACTTGTTTCTCTGAAAAAACTGATGAAATCCTGGTACATGCACTTTCAAAACACTGCAGGTTAGTTCTGTTTCAAGTGTGTCCTTTGTATTTCAACAAGAGTATAACGGGATTTTGTAGGAAGTGGGTTTTGTGCATTGGCTTCCTTTCGGTCCCATTAGGAAAGTGAATATCACTTGTATAGCACAGAGAACTACTGAAATCCTGGAACATGCCCTTTCAAAACACTGCATTTTAGTTCTATTTCAAGAGTGTGCCATGCATTTCACAAGAAGTATCAAGGCAATTTTTAGGAGGCTTGTGTGCATTGGCTTCCATTCATTCTATTTAGTACGAAAGTGCAACTCACTTGTTTCTCAGAAAAAACTAATGAATTCCTAGTACATGCACTTTCAAAACACTGCGGTTTAATTCTGTTTCAAGTGTGTGCTGTGTATTTCACCAAGAGTATAAAGGCATTTTGTAGGAAGCAGGTTTTGTGCATTGGCTTCCATTCGTTCCTATTAGGACGAATGTGAATATCACTTGTGTAGCACAGAAAACTACGGAATTCCTGGAACATTCCATTTGAAATCACTGCATTTTGGTTTTATTTCAAGAGTGTGCTGTGCATTTCACAATTAGTATCAACACAATTTTTCGAAGGCGTGTTGTGTGGCTTGGCTAACATTTATTCCATTTAGGACGAATGTGCAACTCACTTGTTTCTCAGAAAATACTAATGAATTCCTGGTACATGCACTTTCAAAACCCTGTGGTTTAGTTCTGTTTCAAGTGTGTGCTGTGTATTTCACCAAATGTATAAAGGCATTTTGAAGGAAGTGGATTTTGTGCATTGGCTTCCATTCTTTCCTATTAGGGTGAATCTGAATATCACTTGTATAGCACAGAAAACTTCCGAATTACTGGAACATGCCCTTTCAAATCACTGCATTTTAATTCTATTTCAAGAGTGTGCCATGCATTTTACAAGAAGTATCAAGGCAATTTGCAGGTGGCGTGTTGTGTGCATTGGCTTCCATTCTTTGTAATTGTGATGAATGTGCAACTCACATGTTTCTCAGAAAAAACTAATGAATTCCTGGTACATGCCCTTTCAAAACACTGTGGTATAGTTCTGTTTCAAGTGTGTGATGTGCATTTCACCAAACATATAAAGTCATTTTGTAGGAAGTGTGTTTTTTGCATTGGCTTACATTCCTTGATGTTAGGACGAATGTGAATACCACTTGTATTGCACATAAAACAACTGAAATCCTGGAACATGCCATTTCCAAACACGACATTTTAGCTCTATTTCCAGAGTGTGTGGTGCATTTCACAAGAAGTATCAAGGCAATTTGTAGGAGGCGTGGTGTGTCCATTGGCTTCCATTCATTCTAATTACGATGAATGTGCAACTCCCTTGTTTCTCAGAAAAAACTGATTAATTCCTGGTACATGCACTTTCAAAACACTGCGGTTTAGTTCTGTTTCATGTGTGTGCTGTATATTTCATGAAGAGATTAAAGGCATTTTGTAGGAAGCATGTTTTGGGCATTGACTTCCTGTCGTTCCTATTAGGACAAATGTGAGTATCACTTGTATAGCCCAGAAAACTACTGAATTCCTGGAACATGCCCTTTCCCAACACTGCATTTTATTTCTATTTCAAGAGTGTAGCATGCCTTTCACAAGAATTATCAAGGCAGTTTGTAGGAGGTGTGTTGTGTGCATTGGCTTCCATTCATTCTAATTAGCACAAATGTGCAACTCACTTGTTTCTCAGAAAAAACTAAGGAATTCCTGGTACATGCACTTTCAAAACACTGCAGTTGATTTCTGTTTCAAGTGTGTGCTTTGTATTTCACCAAGTGTATAAAGGCATTTTTTAGGAAGCAGGTTTTGTGCATTGGCATCCATTCCTTCCTATTAGGGTGAATCTGAAAATGATTTGTGTAGCACAGAAAACTACTGAATTACTGGATCATGCCCTTGAAAAAGACTGCATTTTTACTACTGAATTACTGGAACTTGCCCTTTCAAAACACTGCATTTTAGTTCTATTTCAAGAGTGTGCCATGCATTTCACAAGAAGTATCAAGGAAATTTGTAGGAGGCATGTTGTGTGCATTGGCTTCCATTCTTTCTAATTATGATGAATGTGCAACTCACTAGTTTAACAGAAAAAACTAATGAATTCCTGGTACATGCATTTTCAAAACACTGCAGTTTAGTTCTGTTTCAAGTTTGTGCTCTGTATTTCACCAAAGTATAAAGGCATTTTTAGGATGCGGATTGAGTTCATTGTCTTCCAGTTATTCTTATACAATGAATGTTTAATTCACTTGTGAAATCCTTGTCTATGTATTTTCAAAATACTGCATTTTACCTCTATTTCAAATCTGTGCAGAGTATTTCCCATGTAGTATGAAGGCATTTTTTAGGAAGTGGGATTTGTGCTTTGGCTTCCATTCGTTCCTATTAGGACCAATGTGAATATCACTTGTATAGCACAGAAAGCTACTGAATTCCTGGAACATGCCCTTTCAAAACACTGCATTTTAGTTCTATTTCAAGAGTGTGCCATGTATTTCACAAGAAGTATCAAAGTAATTTGTAGGAGGTGTGTTGTGTGCATTGGCTTACTTTCATTCTAATTATGATGAATGTGCAAATCACTTGTTTCTCAGAAAAAACTAATGAATTCCTGGTACATGCACTTTCAAAACACTGCAGCTTAGTTCTGTTTCAGGTGTGTGCTGTGTATTTCTGCCAAAGTTTAAAGGCATTTTGTAGCACACGTGTTGAGTGCATTGTCTTCCATTAATTCTTATATGAGGAATGTATAATTCACTTCTTAAGCCCTGTTGCATGTGATTTCAAAATACTGCATTTTGCCTCTATTTCAAGCATGTGTCGTGAATTTTCCATGTAATATAAAGGCATTTTGTGGGAAGTGGGTTTTGTGCATTGGCTTCCATTCGTTCCTATTCAGAGGAATGTGAATATCACTTGTATGGCACAGAAAACTACTGAATTCCTGTAACATGGCCTTTCCAAACACTGAATTTTAGTTCTATTTCAAGACTGTGCCATGTATTTAACAAGAAGTATCAAGGCAATTTGTATGAGGCGTGTTGTGTGCATTGCCTTACATTCATTCTAATTATGACGAATGTGCAAATGACTTGTTTCTCAGAAAAAACTAATGAATTCCTGGTACATGCACTTTCAATACCCTGTGTTTTGTGTCTATTTCAATTGTGTGTTGTGTATTTCACAAGAAGTACAAAGGCATTTTTTAGGAAGAATATTTTATGTATTGGCTTCTTTTCATTCTTACTATGATGAATGTGTAAATCTCTTGTGTAGCACACAGAACAACTGAGTTCTGACTGAATTTGCTTTCAAAACCCTGTGCTCTGGTTGTGTTTCAATTGTGTGCTTGGTATTTCACAAGAAGTTTTAAAGCATTTTGTAGGAAGATTGTTTTTGTATTGGCTTCCCTTAGTTATTTTTATGATCAATATATAAATCAGTTGTGTAGCAGTGAGAACTCCTGATTTCCTTCTTCTTGTACTTTCAAAACACTGTGTTTTGGATGTATTTCAAGTGTGTGTGGTGTATTTCACAATAAGCATAATGGCATTTTTTAGGAAGCATTTTTTGTATTCCTTCCTTTCATTCAGCTATGATGAATGGGTAAATCTCTTGTGTGGCACACAGAACAACTGAATCCCAGCTGCATGTATTTTCAAATCATGGCATTTTGTGTCCATTTGAAGTGGCTGCTTTGTATTTCACATGATGTGTAAAGGCATTTTGCAGGAAGTTTGTTTTATGTATTGGCTTCCATTCATTCTAACTATGATGAATGTGTAAATCTGTTGCATAGCACATGGAACAACTGAATTCCTATGGCTGGTGTGTTCAAAACAGTGCATTTTGGTTCTAATTCTAGTGTGTGTGGTGCATTTCACAAGAACTATGAAGTAATTTTGTAGGAAAAGTTTTTAACTTTTTGGCTTGCATTTATCCTTACTATGATGAATGGGTCAATCTCTTCTGTAGCACACAGAAAAATTGTATTCTGACTGCATGTGTTTTTAAAACACTGCATTTTGGTTCTATTTCAAGGGTCTGGCTGCTTTGTATTTCACAAGAAGTATAAAGGTATTTTGTAGGAAGTGGGTTTTATGTATTGGCTTGCATTCATTCTTTTATGATGACTGTGTAAACCGCTTATGGAGCACACAGAACTACTGAATTCCTGCTGCATGCTAGTTCAAAACCCTGTGTTTAGGTACTCTTTCAAGTGTGTGCTGTGTTTCACAAGAATTATTAAGGCATTTTGTGAGCAGCTGGTTTTGTGCATTGGTTTCCATTAGTTCTTATTTGGATGAATGTTTAAATCACTTGTGTAGCAGTGAGAACTACTTATTTGATGCTGCATGCACTTTCAAAGCATGACATTTTGGATCAATTTCAAGGGTGTGCTGTGTATTTCACTAGAAGTATAAGGGCATTTTGTAGGAAGCATGTTTTATGTATTGGCTTCCATTCATTCTTACTATGATGAATGTGTAAATCTCTTGTGTAGCACACAGAACAACTCAATTCTGACTGCATTTGTGTTCAAAACACTGTGTTTTGTTTGTGTTTCAATTGTGTGCTTGGTATTTCACAACAAGTTTTACAGCATTTTGTAAGAAACGTGTTTTTGTACTGGCTTCCATTAGTTCTTATTATGATGAGTATGTAAATCATTTGTGTAGCAGTGAGAACTCCTGATTTCCTTCTGCATGTACTTTCAAAACACTGTGTTTTGGATCTATTTCAAGTGTGTGTGGTGTATTTCACAAAAAGTATAAAGGCATTTTTTAGGAAGCATTTTTTGTGTATTCACTTCCATTCAGTCAACTATGATGAATGGGTAAATCTCTTGTGTGGCACACAGAACAAGTGAATCCCAGCTGCATGTGTTTTCAAAACACTGTGTTTTGGATCTATTTCAAGTGTTTGCTTTCTATTTCACATGAACTGTAAAGGCATTTTGTAGGAAGTGGGTTTCATGTATGGGCTTCCATCCATTCTATGATGAATGAGTACATCTGTTGCTTACCACATGGAAAAACTGAATTCCTAAAGCTCGTGTTTTCAAAACACTGTGTTTTGGTTCTATTTCTAGTGTGTTTGGTGCATTTCACAAGAACTATGAAGGCATTTTGTAGGAAAAGTTTTTAACTTTTTCGCTTGCATTCATCATTACTATGATGAATGTGTCAATCTCTTGTGTAGCACACATAAAAACTGAATTCTGACTGCATGTGTTTTCAAAACACTGCATTTTGGATCTATCTCAAGGGGATGCTTTGTATTTCACAACAAATATAAAGGTATTTAGTAGGAAGTGGGTTATTTGTATTGGCTTGCATTTATTCTTATTATGATGAATGTGTAAACTGCTTGTGCCACACACAGAACTACTGAATTCCTGTTGCGTGTAGTTCAAAACCCTATGTTTAGGTTCTCTTTCAAGTGTTTGCTGTGTTTCACAAGAATTATTAAGGCATTTTGTAAGCAGCTGTTTTTGTGCATTGGTTTCCATTAGTTCTTATTCAAATGAATGTGTAAATCACTTGTGTGGCAGTGAGAACTACTGATTTCCTGCTGCATGGACTTTAAAAACATGAAATTTTGGATTGATTTCAAGAGTTTGCTGTGCATTTCACAAGAAGTATAAGGGCATTTTGTAGGAAGCATTTTATATGTATTGCATTCCTTTGATTCTTACTATGATGAATGTGTAAATCTCTTATGTAGCACACAGAACAACTCAATTCTGACTGCATTTGTTTTCAAAACACTGTGTTTTGGCTGTGTTTCAATTGTGTGCTGGGTATTTCACAAGAAATTTTAAAGCATTTTGTAGGAAGCATGTTTTTTTATTGGCTTTCTTTAGTTCTTATTATGATAAATATATAAATCAGTTGTGTAGCAGTGAGAACTGATTTCCTTCTGCATGCACATTCAAAACACTGCATTTTGGATCTATTTCAACTGGGTGTGATGTATTTCACAAGAAGTATAAAGGCATTTTTTAGGAAGCGTTTTTTGTGTATTTGCTTCCAATCAGTCATCTATGATGAATGGGTAAATCTCTTGTGTGGTACACAGAACAACTGAATCCCAGCTGCATGTGTTTTCAAAACACTGAATTTTGGATCTATTTCAAGGGGCTGGCTACTTTGTATTTCACAACAAGCATAATGGTATTTTGTAGGAAGTGGGTATTATGTATTGGCTTGCATTAATTCTTATTATCATGAGTGTGTTAACTGCTTGTGCTGCACACAGAACTACTGAATTCCTGCTGCATGCTAGTTCAAAACCCTGTGTTAAGGTTCTCTTTCAAGTTTTTGCTGTGTTTCACAAGAATTATAAAGAAATTTTTATGAAGCTGGTTTTGTGCATTGGTTTCCATTAGTTCTTATTCAGATGAATGTGTAAATCACTTGTGTAGCAGTGAGAACTACTGATTTGCTGCTGCATCCACTTTCAAAACACGACATTTTGGATCTATTTCAAGAGTGTGCTGTTCATGTCATAAGAAGTATAAGGACATTTTGTAGGAAGCATGTTGTATGTATTGGCTTCCATTCATTCTTACTATGATGAATGTGTAAATCTCTTGTGTAGCACACAGAACAACTCAATTCTGATGACATTTGTTTTTAAAACACTGTATTTTGGTTGTGTTTCAATTGTGTGCTGGGTATTTCACAAGAAGTTTTAAACCGTTTTGTAGGAAGCGTGTTATTGTATTGGCTTCCATTAGTTCTTATTATGATCAATATTTAAATCAGTTGTGTAGCAGTGATAACTCCTGATTTCCTTCTGCATGCACTTTCAAAAGACTGCATTTGGATCTATTTCAAATGTTTGTGGTGTATTTCACAAGAAGTATAAAGGCATTTTGTAGGAAGCGTTCTTTTTATATTCATTTCCATTCAGTCAACTATGATGGATGGGTAAATCTCTTGTGTGGCACACAGAACAACTGAATCCCACCTGCATGTGTTTTCAAAGCACTGTTTTGGATCTGTTTCAAGTAGTGGCTTTGTATTTCACATGAAGTGTAAAGGTATTTTGTAGGAAGTGGTTTTTATGCATTGGCTTCCATTCATTCTAACTATTATCAATGTGTAAATGTGTTACGTAGCACACAGAACAACTGAATTCCTACAGCAGGTGTTTTCAAAACACTGAGTTTTGTTTCTATTTCTAGTGTGTGTGGTGCATTTCACAAGAACTATGAAGACATTTTTTAGGAAACGCTTTTTACTTATTGGCTTCCATTCATGCTTACTATGATGAATTTTCCAATCTCTTGCGTAGCACACAGAAAATCTGAATTCTGACTGCATGCATTTTCAAAACACTGGGTTTTGGATCTATTTGTAGGTGCTGGCTGCTTTGTATTTCACAACAAGTATATACAGGTATTTTGTAGGAAGTGTGTTTTATGTATTGGCTTGAATTCATTCTTATTATGGTAAATGTGTAAACTGCTTGTGCAACACACAGAACTACTGAATTTCTCCTGCAAGCTAGTTCAAAACCCCGTGTTTAGGTTCTCTTTCAAGTGTGTGCTGTTTTTCAGAAGTATTGTAAAGGCATTTTTTAAGAACCTGGTATTGTGCATTGGTTTCCATTAGTTATTATTCGGATGAATGTGTAAATCACTTGTGGAGCAGTGAGAACTATTGATTTGCTGCTGCATGCACTTTCTAAACATGACGTTTTGCATCAGTTTCAAGAGTGTGCTGTGCATTTCACAAGAAGTATAAGAGCATTTTGTAGGAAGCATGTTTTATGTATTGGCTTCATTCATTCTTACTATGATGAATGTGTAAATCTCTTGTGTAGCACACAGAACAACTCAATTCTGATGACATTTGTTTTCAAAACATTGTGCTTTGGTTGTGTTTCAATTGTTTGCTGGGTATTTCACAAGAAGTTTTAAAGCATTTTGTGGGAAGCATTTTATTGTATTGGCTTCCTTTAGTTCTTTTTATGATGAGTATGTACATCAGTTGTGTAGCAGTGAAATCTCCTGATTTCCTTCTTATTGCACTTTCAAAACACTGCATTTTGGATCTATTTCAAGTGTGTGTGGTGTATTTCACAAGAAATATAAAGGCATTTTGTAAGAAGCGATTTTTGCCTATTCGCTTCCATTCAGTCAACTATGATGAATGGGTAAATCTCTTGTGTGGCACACAGAATAACTGAATCCCAGCTGCATGTGTTTTCAAAACACTGCATTTTGGATCTATTTCAAGTGGCTGCTTTGCATTTCACATGAAGTGTAAAGGGATTTTGTAGCAAGTGGTTTTATATATTGTCTTCCATTCATTCTAACTATGATGAATGTGTAAATCTGTTGCATAGCACACAGAACAACTGAATTCCTACAGCTTGTATGTTCAAAACAATGAGTTTTGGTTCTATTTCTAGTGTGTGTGGTGCATTTCTCAAGAACTATGAAGGCATTTTCTAGGAAAGGTTTTTTACTTTCTGGCTTGCATTCATTCTTACTATGATGAATGAGTCAATCTCTTGTGTAGCACACAGAAAAACTGAATTTTGATTACATGTGTTTTCAAGACACTGAGTTTTGTATCTATTTCAAGGGGCTGCTTTGTATTTCACAACAAATATAAAGGTATTTTGTAAGAAGTGTGTTTTTTGTATTGGCTTGCATTCATTGTTATTATGATGAATGTGTAAACTGCATGGGCAGCAAACAGAACTAGTGAATTCCTGCTGCACGCTAGTTCAAAACCCTGTGTTTAGGTTCTCTTTGAAGTGTGTGCTGTGTTTCACAAGAATTATAAAGGCATTTTGTAAGAAGCTGGTATTGTGCATTGGTTTCCTTTAGTTCTTATTTGGATGAGTGTGTAAATCACTTGTGTAGCAGTGAGAACTACTGATATGCTGCTGCATGCACCTACAAAACATGATGTTTTGCATTGATTTCAAGAGTTCACTGTGCATTTCACAAGAAGTATAAGGGCATTTTGTAGGAAGCATGTTTTATGTATTGGCTTCCATTCATTCTTACTATGATGAATGTGTAAATCTCTTGTGTAGCACACAGAACAACTCAATTCTGATGACATTTGTTTTCAAAACACTGCATTTTGGTTGTGTTTCAATTGTGTGCTGAGTATTTCACAAGAAGTTTTAAAGCGTTTTGTAGGAAGCGTGTTTTTGTATTGGCTTCCATTAGTTCTTATTATGATCAATATTTAAATCAGTTGTGTAGCAGTGAGAACTCCTGATTTCCTTCTGCATGCACTTTCAAAAGA
>PVLA01016602.1:0-20147 GCA_004027455.1 Hydrochoerus hydrochaeris
TGCGCAGCATCGCTCTTACATGCGATTAACAGAAAAGGAAGATGAGTCACTGCCGGTGGATATAATCCTTCAGACACTGCTGGCCTTTGCAGTTACCTGTTACGGTATAGTTCATATCGCCGGCGAGTTTAAAGACATGAACGCCGCTTCAGAACTGAAGAATAAGAGGTTTGACACCCTAAGGAATCACCCATCCTTTTATGTATTTAATCATCGTGGTCGCGTACTGTTCCGGCCTGCAGTTACCACAGACGCTTTGAGCCAAGATGCATTGTCCTCTGACGCGTCACTGAAATTACGAAAACTGGAGTCACTACACAGTTAGGATTTTTACAAATTGTAATGTCAGGGGAGGACGCAGCTGCCTGTTGGGAGTCTGGAGTGTGAAACACTTCCTCCAGTCAGTATTTATAGTGACCTTTTCGACCTGATTTTTAATAATCTCTGGCCTTTCTTTGTATACTGTTAATGATATTGTAATGGTGTATGTATCATCTCTGAAATGAATCTTTATACCTTTTGTAAGGTAAAAGTCACTGAACACATGAAAAATAATGGTGGTTTTCGTGATTATTTTATCATTTGTTTTTCATTATAATTTTTAGTACTAATTTTTGGTGATACTGTGTGATTACTGCATTTTTCAGCATGCGTTTTTAGTAGCATGGTCTTTCGTTCCTGGCATATTTCAAAATGGTGATTTCTCATTCTTTCTTCTGACCCCTAACGAGTGTTTCTGCTTTTGCAGATGTTTGCCAGTTTTTAATTTACCCATGACTTCCCACTTTCCCCTTTCCCCTTACGCAAACATCAGCTGACCTGTTCAATCACTTCTCTGAGATTATATGAGTGAGCAATGCCACTTCAGGACTGAAGAAAAAAATCTGTCATAATAAATATATTTAACAAGCTCAACGATATAAAACTACTTGTATTCTCTTCAGTTAGCTGTAGATTTCCCTGATTATAGAGTGTATAGAATAGTTGAAGTTAAACCCCAAAGCCATTTATGATTTCATGATTTTTATGTAGAAGAGTGGTAATCAGTGAGGAAAGCTGAATAAGCCAGTTTAACTTTCCAAGTCTGTTATTTTATTTCATACTGAGATAGTAAATTAGTGAAGATAAAATAAACTTATCAATAATCTAAAGGGAGACTTAAAGGAATTGAGCCAAGTATGTTCTACATATTTAGAACTATTTTTTTTTAAATTAAGGTCATTTAAGTAATTTTGTAGCTTTTTATGTTTCATAGGCTTACTGTTTCTATCTTCCTTGGTGTTGCTAAAGGTAAAAATGAGACTACACAGTGGAATTATTTTGAAAACATTAACTTGTAAGAGAATTTTGACTAAAACTGCAAGAAATTCAACTTGATTTTTTTTTTTTTGTAGAAATTGCTGAATTGCTAATAGTGAAGTCAAAATGTGGTGTAAAAAGAAGCAGCCTCTTATATCAGCCTTGTCTGTTGTTTGCTCAGGTGCTCCTTGATTTTGGAGAGCCTTTTATTTTCTTCCAGCTTGGGGCTTTCATTTCCTAATGTTTTGTAGCACTGTTACTGGGATATTCATAGACCTTGTAATTAAACAGCTACAATTAAGTGATTTTTAAAGTCTATCCACAAAGTTGTGCAGTTGTGATCACAGTCAAACTCAGAATATTACCCCAAAAGAAACTCTGAACCTTTTATTTCCTTGCATTACCCACCCTCCAGTTCTAGGCAACGACTAATCGACTTTCTTTTCTTGTAGATATGCATATTCTGGTCATCTAAGGTAAGTGGATTGCTCTGAGGCCTGAAGCAAGGGAATCATTGAGAGTCCCAGGCCTGCCTGGGCTATCCAGTGTTTTGAAGGCCAGCCTGAACTGCATAGTAGAGACTCAGCCTCAAAAAAGATTTTTGTATGCATCTTTTGTGACTGACTTACCAAATAGAACTTCCTATGTGGAGTGAAAATCTTATCTTGAGAACTTACTCCAGTGAGAGGAAGTGTTGATAAATCAGCAAATTTATTGTAGGACAGCCAGATACCTAATAGGTTTCTCAGTTAATTTTTTGGTGAATACTTTTTTTCTCATAGCCAAGGCTATAATATATTTTAGCAGGTCTGTAGAATAGATTTAATCTTACCTTTTTATACCCAGTTGAAAATCCTATTAAAAATGATGGCAAATAATTGACCTAGGAGTTTTAAGATATATGTAACTTGGCTAGTACTTTATACCTCAGGCCAGGTGAGCACTCTAAATTTCTTAATAGATACACACCAATGACTTTCTGTTGTCTGTTTCAAGTACATACCAAAATAAAAGACATCCACTGAGAAATACTAGAGAAGTAGTGAAGTGATAGTGTCCCATTATTAACAGGGAGCCTGCAGAAGTGGACAGGATCTCAGGTGTTACCAGAGACACACGGGGGGAGCAGCCAAGGTGCTTGATTGCAGGGAAAACCCATTCTGTGCTCAGACTGAATACCTGGCCTTGCCCCAATCCCTGCCATGTCTGGGTTCCGAAATCCCATCTCTTAAAGACTGCCTTGTCTCTCAGATGTGTATGTTGAAGTCTTACTCCAGTTTTTTGGTATGTGTGAAGGAAGGGAGTGAGGTTTAAATGAAGTCATACAGGTGGGAGCTAACACTGTATTACTCCCGTGGTTAGATCTGAGGGGTAAATAGGGGCCTTATCTCTACCTGTGATCGTAAGTATCAAGGAAAAGCCTCCTGGTAACACTGTAAGATAAATAGGTAAGATAGAAATGAGTGTATTCTGGACCTTGACTTGGGACTTTTTAGACTTTAGAACTGTGGAAAATTGTATCTCCCTTGTTTAAGCCAATGAGCCTGGAGTATTTTGCTTTCCTGTCACTGTCAAGCAGAATAATACATCATCCCAACTGCCTAGTAGCAGAGTCAGCCTCAAAAGGCACTTTGCAGACATGGAGACCCAGTATTAATTCCCTTAGTCTTTTGCTCTGACTTCCTGCAGAGAAAGATGCGTCCTCAGTGTGTTCTCATTAAGCACATTTCTTTGCAGATGAAATTGTTCACCTGCTAGACTTGCTGATCAGAATTTTATCCATTGCACAAATTGCTGGTTGGTATTAGTATTTGGAGATGCTCACGATTGCTTCCCACTTAGCAGTGGGAACGTTAATCTCTGAGTCCCTCTAGAGAAGGTCATACAACCTACAGAGCTGGGCAGAATATTCCAGTCTCTGAGTCTGTCTCCGGCCTCAGCGAGGCCAAGCTGCAGCACCTGTTTGCTCACAGCATCACCCTGGACAGGATGACTGAGGCAGGGAGGTGGGTCAGGGAGAAATGTCACTTTGGGCATCAGTACCATGCTGCCATCATGACACACGCTCACTCTGTCCCTACTTCAGCAAAGCCTCACCAAGGTGCTTCTCTAGAGTAACTGCTGAGGGACTGTGGCCATTTCAGTGGAGCAGGCTGGGGGACAGCTCTGGAATCATAACTCCTCACAGCCTCCCAAACCCTCCCTTACATAGAACCTTCGGTCTCGTGGGCACCGAGGTCAGATGTCCGGGGTTTCTGCTTTTTGCTGAAGACAGAAGGACAAGTCAACTGCCTCTTTGGGTTTAGAGGTCCTTTTCTCTCACGTGCTGGAACTCTGTGGACCATTAGTTCTGACACCTCTCTGAGTATTTGTGGAGGGGTTTTCAGAAGCTTACACATGGGACAGATGCGACCTTTGGGATCAGAGTCCCAGTAGCCACATTTCCTTTAAAGACTGAACCGAGACAGCCGTGTTGCTCCCTACTGAAAGTGGGTTGTGGAGTGGCTTTTCCTCTGATTTAGTAGTCAGTGACCGCATGTGTGCTGCCCTGTGTGACAGAAGCCACTAGAGAAGAATTGCCTACTACAGGCTCTGAACATAAAACTGCATTTTCAACCCAGACCTGCCCAACTCTGTGACACCTGCTACTGTTTGTCACTAGTGCATCCCCCACAGGCCACGTGGAGTCTTCAGCTGTGCGCAGGACGCAGGCTGTGTGGTCCAGGAGCAGCCTGGGGTGGTGCATCTGGAGGGGCTCTAATGCACAAGCTCATTTCATTAAATTTAGAATCATTTACTTTGACAGCTGTTTATGTTCATGTTATATCTATGTATAGATCAGTATTCATATTGGTATATAATTTATACAAATATATTATCCAAAATGTATGTACTCTTTACACGTATGTGCATATCTGTAACACTGATTCAAACAAGACTGAAGGGCACTTTTGCTAATTGTCCTCTCTGGCTCCACCAGAGGCTCAGTCCCTTGGGAATGGTGATAGCAGAACTGAAAAACTGACCCCTAAGAAGCCAGGCCCAGCTCTCATCCTGGCTGTGGGCTCTCAGGTTGATTCAGCATCAAGGGTGTTGGGCATTTTCCTTTCTGGAGTCTCCTTCCAGGCAGACCCATGGGCAGGACCCTTGGTTCTAGCAGGTCACTCAGGAGAGAAGTTTCTTCCTCCACAGCCAAGGGCCAGCATCCAGAGCTCTCTGCTATTCAAGCTTGACCTCAGCCCTGGTTTGAGTCCCCTTTCCCAAAACTCACTTATTCTAGGGCCTGTGTGTTTGTGCTGGAGACCAGCAAGTTCCCCTTCTCAAAGCCTGTGCAGAGTCCTGTGGGAGATGGTAGAAGACAGGAGTGTCAGTGTAGCTGGGACTGCCCCTGCTGCCTCGGCAGCTCTGTTACTGAACTGGGGAGACAGCGGAGCTTTGGGATTCTCATAACCAGTGCTGGAAGGGCTTCTGGGATGGGAAAGGCAAAGATCTAGAGCAGGACTCTGAGCTTTCTGCCCACTGTGAACCGCCATATCCTCGGGGATTGCTCAGGTTCCCCTACTGTTTCCCTAAACTCCATTGTGACCTCTCCTATGAATCATGTAGTTTAACATTTTAACTATCCTAACACGGCTCTTTTCAGTATTCCAAGTGAACTGATCAATCATCTTTCGTCCTCAGGTATTTTGACATATTATTGAGAAGAGGACTTTAACTTAAGTTTCACAGGCTGAGCTCAAACTTGTGACCCTTCAGCCTCAGCCTCCCAGGATACTATGGTTACAGGATTGTGTCAGCACATGCAGCTGCTCACTTGTTTTTACATGATTGTAATTTATTCAAAAATATACTTAAGAGGATGAGTCTAAGGCTCTGGTCTGCTGTTTAGAATAGTCCAGTCAGTATCAGTTATGTGTTTATTTTAGAGGGATGGCATTATTAAGGGACAGAAACCACCCTTGACATCTTAGGCTTGTTATGTCAATGTCTGGAAGAACTGCAAGTCATTTAAATAGTTCATAAATTCTTCTCTCTTCTCATCTTCATTTCTCTTTTTATATCCCAAGAATGAAATATTCATGTTTTTCTCCAAGAATCATCAACACATACATAATTAGTAACAAGAAAAGAACATTTTCTTAGAATCCTGAAGAGCTCAGTAGGTCAGTAATCACAGGGAGACTGATAGAGGCCATCTGGTAACCCCAGAGGAAAACACAGGCTACTGAAGCAAATCTTGACTTGCTTGGGACACCTGGGTCCCTGGGCCTGTGCTGAGTTACTGAGATGAACCCGTCTTGCATCTGTGCCCATGCCTGCTTGGCCCCTGATGATCTGCATGCCACTATCCTGAGGATTTCTTCATAGGATGCTCACGCCCTGGGCAGGAGTCAGTCCCAGTCAGGACACAGCATGGACATGAAGGTCCCCGCTCAGCTCCTGGGGCTTCTGCTGCTCTGGCTGCTGGGAAGGATGGAGAGCACTGAGAATGTATTAACCCCATTGTATTCAGAGCTTCCTGGACCTTTAGGGAAGCTTTCTTATGATTGATTTTGTGTATCTCTGGTTTTTTATACCTCCAATTTCAGGTGCCTTATGTGACATCCACATGACCCAGTCTCCATCCTCCCTCTCTGTGTCTCTAGGGGACAGAGTCAGCAGCACATGCCAGGCAGATCAGGATATTTACAACACTTTATAATGGTATCAGCAAAAACCTGGGAAAACTCCTAAACTACTAAGCTATGATGCATCCAATTTGCAACCTGGGGTCCCATCGGGGTTCAGCAGCAGTGGACCTGGGACAGGTTATTCTCTCACCATTAACAGCCTGGAATCTGAAGAGGCTGCAGTTTATTACTGGGCACAGAGTTATGCATTACCTCACACAGTGACACAGGTCATAACATAAACCATGCAGGGAAGTGTGAGGCTGGGCTGCCACAGCTGTTCCTCCTGGCGCCTGTATCTGCAGAAGCTTTTCTCCTATGCAGCCAGGCTATAAAGGTCAGTGTGGGATTTTGCTAAGGGTTCAGGAAGCTTCTCTTTGAACTATGTTTTTTTTTCTACCTCAATCTCATCAGCAGAGACCTGATAAATATGTTTCTGATTTTAATTACTGACAGAGATTATTTAATTACTGGCAGACATTATTATGATTTATTAGGGTGTCAGCTTGATTGAAAGAAACAAAGAGTATTAGAAAAGCATATTTTTGGATGTATCTGTTAGGGTGTCCCAGAGAAGACTGGTGATCAGAAAACCAAATGAGGAAAAGCTTCCCTGCTGCATGATTCAGTAGTTTGTGGTCCCAAATAGAACTAAAAAAGCAAAAGAAGTGGGATAATCTTTCTATTTCTTCTATCTCTTCCTTCTCAATATAATGAATTTTATGACTTTTAAACAACCAAGTTTCTAATAATACTTATTCTTTCTGGCCACTAATACTGTAGCAAAGATCCTCACTATATCCTCACTATATCACAGAATAGTGAGCCTCACCTGACATTAGAAGATGACTTCTTATAAATGCATTTGTCTTTCTTGTGAATCTTGTTTCTCCCACAAATATCTTTTGAGAATTTTTTCTGAGTGTTATAGTCAATATCAAGAAGTTGTAAACAATAATCATTGGACAAAAGCAACTCATTGATAACAATATATCAAAATATATAAATCAAAATTTTACCACTTACCCAGGTGGTAGATGTCTTGATAGAAAAGAGAAAACTCATTATGCATCAAGACAACCTTCATACAAGCCACTCTGATGTTGAACTGCTCTCCTACCAGATTTGGTGAAGGCTCTGAAATACTATGTACTGTTCTGTTACTCCAATAAAAATTAATACTTCATTTTTTTCATTTTAATAATGTTATCTTGAAAACAGTGAAAGTGATAATTCAGTATCTGGAAAAATTACCCTGCATAAATTAGGATCAATATAAACATTTCCAGGAAAACTAAAGTCTAAGGAATCCATTTTCACTAGTTTACCCTATAAGAAATATGAAATGGAATGTTTCAAATTGAAATAGAAACCCCAAAATCATTACAAGCTATTAGAAAATATGAATTCTCTGTTAAAAGAAAACATAAAAATTGTATAAAACTAATATTGTAACTTTGATTCTATAGTTTCATTTTCTAAAAAACACTAAAAATACATTAAGTAATTATCATTCTCTGTGTATTAGTGAAAGTTTTGTTCCAGAGACACAATATCTGACACTCACTATTTGAAGGAGTAGATGTGCAATTTGGCTCAGGGCATTCAGTTCATGACTGCTGGGCTCCGAGGCAGAAACTTCTGGAAGAAGGGCATGGTGGAGCAAAGATGCTGGATTCATGGCAGTCAGGAAGCTGAACAGGGGAAAACCGCCAGAGAGAGAGAGGTCCCAGAGGTTATGTATTATGATACTCAGAGTCATAATCGATGACATAGCAAGACACATCAGAAGTGCGCTTCACTTTCACTTGAGCATTTCATAATATACCACAGTCAATATATCACAAGCAATGATCACACTATACTAAGCAGTACACCGTACATCAACATTTAATTTGTGATATTAATAGCACTCAGGAAGTAAAGATAAAAAACAGAGGTGCGTTAGGTTAAAGCAATTGAGGTTAATATAGCATCAATTTAAAGCAGAAAACTCTATCTAGACTGTTGCTAAGTGATGCACAGGTAATAATAATGGTTTATTAGCATTTATTCTTATGGAAATTTTATATTTTAGAATAGTTTAAACATACAGAAAATACACCATCTAATGCAACTTGAGGTCATATTCAGTGAAATAAATCAGACTCACATGTGTAAACATTGTATTGTTTCCCTGATGTGAGAATCTGTAAGAGTAAAGAAGTTCTAAAATGTACAATAGATACTGTGCAATTGGAATAAAATTTTTTAAAAAAGGAACTAAGATGGGGGAGAGCAAAAATGAAGGAAGGAAAAAGAGAGACAAAGTGCAAGTTAATTATAGTGCAAATATCTTTTAATTCATAGAAAAGGAAGGTTTACACTTACATTGATTGGAGATATTTTCATGTGCATATCTTGTAAGCTGAGTAACTACTTTAAAGATAATAATATACAATGTATTAACTATTGTTATTCTCCTATAATCTTTGTATGAAATTTTGTTTTTTTTCATAAAGTAAGAAAAAGAAAATGCATCAGAGGTCCTCTAAGGTGCTCAGAGAGTTGGTTCCAAGCATCTCATATGCACAGATTGTACAGAAGTGAATCAATTTCTTTCACCCTAGAAATCTACAACTTAACATACTTCTGGTCTCAGTTCTTTTTATCAAAGAAATTTTCATGACTGTTGTCTAATTTGACACCAAATGATGACAGGTGGAAAAGTCTGTGAGATCGGAAAACAAGCCCTCAGGAAAGCATGCTCTGCTTTCCTTTCCTATAATCAGTGTTACAAATTACCACGTTCCTGTTGCCTTCAAACAACACAAAAGAAATATCTCATGATTCTAGAGGTAGAACTACCAACTAAGGTCAAATAAAGCTGTCAAAGTGTGTGTGTTCCTTCCTGTTACCTTTCAAGATCAAAGACGCTTTTGTCTGTTAAGCTATCATTTCTAAGATCAAGAGATTAAGGTGTATTTTTTTTAGTGACAAAGTATTATTCATCTGTTTTTAACCATTAACTTCCCAATTTTATTGCTATTAAATAGAATTTTAAAATCAAATAAATTATGGAGCAAGAACAATGAAACATGCCTGAGAGTAATGACCGCCTGTTTGTGTGTAATAAAAAGCAGATAATTCTTACTTCACTGTCTATATTGCAACTTCCCAGCATGCTGTTGTTCAGTAGATGCTCCTCTTATGTGTTTTGACTGAGCAGAAAAGCATTGCTGCTTCAGGTCTCCTTCATATAAAGTGCTAAATGAAAACTATCCTGAATTTTTGAGTGATTGAGTGTAACAAAAACAACAAAAAGAAAACTGGCAAGAATTCAAGCCAGAAATACCATCAAAGAACAGGCATCTGTCCAGTGTTGTAAGTTGGATCTACCAGAGAAAGGAATTCCTGTGAAGCCAAGATGTGTACAGCATATAGGAAATAGGGATGGAAGGAGGAAATTTTGACAGGTGAAAGAAAGAAAGAACAACAGAAATCATTTCATCAAGCTGGCAACTGCTGAGGAACAGTGGAGCTCAGCCCATGTGGAAATGCAGACAGTGCTTCTGGACTCTCTACTGAAATGTCAAGGAGGTGAGCCATTTGCATAGTCCCAAAGACTTTAGTTCACTGGGGCTGCCCTGGGGAACACTCATTCCAGGACCTGTGAATGCCATCTGTACTGCCAGGGCTACCTCTCTCGATCCAGAGTTCTGAGACACAGAGTTGTGAGACACAGAACCTGTACCAAGCTGTACCAACAGGTGCTGCAACAATTGCCCAGAAGAGAAGAGAAAAGGTAGAATTTCCCACGAGACACACATGTCCCTGAAACTGGATCCAGGATGGTCAGTGGCAGGCCAGTTCTCTTTTGTGAGAAAATGGTCAACTGAGGGAAGCCCTGCTCACTGTTGTGAGGACACCTGAGCTGAGATTCTGAGAGGAGCCAGCCCTGCCCAGCCCTGCTGATTTGCTATCTTCACAGCACAGCGCACTTCCATGAAGACTTTGTAGCAGTCTGTGCTAGAGTCAGTCCTGGTCAGCACATGGCATGGACATGAGAGCCTCTGCTGTGTTCCTAGGGTACCTGATACTCTGGCTCCCAGATGAGAAAGGAAAACATTAGGAAATTGTTCAGGATATTGGGATCAATGTTGCATAGTTCTTCAGGAAAGTGATCTATTTCATTGTCAGTTATGTGCAAATCTGCTTTGATAATTCCCATGTCGAGTACCAGAAGTGACACCAAGATGACCCAGTCTCCATCTTCCCTTTCTGCAACTCTAGGAAACAGAATCACCATCTGTTGTTGAGCCAATCAGAGAGGCACCAATTAGTTATTCTCCCATCAGCAGCAATCAGGGAAAGCTCCTACACTCCTGATGTATAGGGCATTCACTTAACAATCGAGGGTCCCCTCCAGCTTCAGTGACAGTAGATCTGGGACAGATTTCACTCTCCTCATCAGTAGACAAGAACGTGAATATGGCGCAATTTATTACCGTCATCAGAGACACGGCTGGCCTTGCACAGTGTTAAAAGCCATAACATGAACTACCCAGGAAGGGAGGAGTGCAGGGCTGGGCTGCCCCGGCTGCATCTTGATGTTCCCACCTGCTGAGGACATTTCTTTGATGCAAATATGTTTTAAAGGTCACTGGGTAGTTTTGGTAGAAGGGGCTAGAGCGGCTTCTCTGTCTGCTCCATAATTATGAGCTTCCCTTTCCCAGCAGCACAGACAGGGTAGCTGTCCTGGTAGACAGGAATGAGGGTAACACCTGAGGATTCCGGGCTGTGGCATCTCTTGGAACTCACTGTACAGTAACATCACTAAAGATGTGGTGAAAAAGAATGGTGATTGTTAAACTTAAAAAAATTATTATACTGGAAGTCGTGTTGACATGAATCACACTCATAATACTCCGGCTTCTTTTGAACATATTTGTACTGTTGTTTTTCCCACTTTTTCAAGTAAGTATGGAAGGACTTTGCCATGAATGACTGTAGTTGCGGTCAAGGTTGCCTTCATGTCAAGGCACCATTCAAAACACTGACCGTTTTTAGTCATTTTGACTTTGTGGAAGAGCCGGAAGTTACACAGTGCCAGGTCTGATGGAAACAGCGGATGAGGATCCACCGTGATACTTTTGTTTGTCAGAAATTGCCATAAACATTTTTAATTATTTCAGGACATTCAGTTTTAAACACAACAGAACAAAGCTTCTCTTTTCTTGGCAGTGGAGAAGCTGAGCAGGGTATGTGTGCCAACGAGCAACAGGTGAGGGACCGTGACACCATGGCCCACGCAGAGACATCCAGGAGCATGGGTCACTACTTTGCTACGTTATTTTCAATCCAATGAGGTTGGCAATCAGAAATAGGGTTAACACGCAGCAGCCACCTATGAAAAACCCCTCCTTGACTTTGCAAAAGAAAAACAAAATAAACAAAAAGAGACAAAGGTACAAAAATATTAAGGAGGAACTGAGCTTGTGAAGTAGCTTTCCCTAATGTATAAATGCTTTGCTGCTGAGGATTTGTACAGAATCCTGCAGCACCCTCAGGATCACTGAGATCATTTTATAGAAGTAGAATTTCAGATTCAAATCAAAACAGGAAAGTAATGATAGGCAGTTTAACTATGTCTCAGGAAATCCAGAGGAGGTCTAGAGAGCTATGTTTTAATACACATTTTATTGTTTAAATTGAAGAGATTTTTTTTTCTCCGAGGACCTTTAAGAGCATTATTTAAAAGCGCTTGTTGAAAAGAGGGGCAGGCGGGCTCCCAGACTCCAGTCTGTGTTGTGCCCAGTAGCTGGAGGCCCTGTCTGACTCAGTCGTAGTTGGTCAGTGACAGATTTCATGCTCCCTATCAGCAGCCTGGAGGCAAAGGACTTTGTAGCTTATCACTCTCTGCAGGGGAACAGGGGGGATCACCGGAATCCAGACCCAAAACAAATCTCTGTCTTTCATCTGCAGCCACATCCTTTCTTGTCCGTGATATAACTGCACCTCACAGAGGCACCGAGTCAGCCTCTCTCCAGTTTTCTGTGTTTCCTCTGCCACCTGGAAAAGGAGGTTGGAAGAAAGGGGAAAATCTGCCTTCATTAAGTTCGTAAAGTAGCACAATCACTTAGACCCTCTTTTGCTTCCTTAGATAAAGTGTCAGCGCTCAAAGAGGCAGGAAAACACTGTACTCTCACCATGTATCTTTCCAAGAAGAAATGGAGGCTCTGAAGCTGTCAATACCCAAGTTCATGCAGACAATAAATAGTGAATACGTAAGAGTAACTGTATTTTGAGATCTCTCATGCTTTTCATTTTGAATTGAATTTAAAAAAAAAAGTCCTCATCTGTCAAGTCACAAACGCTTTAAACATTAGTTCCAGAAATTGCTCCCAGGTGATTCTAAGATATTTCCCCTAAATGCAAGGAAAAGAAGAGGGAGTCTTAGGACACAGTGTGAAGCCCTACATGATCTCCCTAATCTAGCTTCTACACCCCATGTTATCCTCCACTTACATCCCATGTGGATGCAGGCTGGGCACTGACACCCCAGTACCTTCTCGCTTGGCTATCTGCTCAGACTCACAGGCCTCAGAATTCAAAGGGCGAGGGGGCAAATAGACATGTATGTTTCGGCAACACAGTAGAATCAGTCCAGGTGTGTGAGCAGTGACACGGAGGAGTAATTCTCCTTTTGAAAGCAACAGCTTCTATTCAGATTAGACCTTCAAAACCCACAACCAACAATTTGAAAAGCTCAAGGAACATAACTTGGAAATGTGAAACCATATGCAGAGCTAGAACAGAGGCCAAACCGGTTCAGATGTAAAAGGAGAAAATTCTTGATGAGGCTGACTTTGATGGAAGTGATCAGATGGACAGTTCAGAGATGGAGAAAGTAAGTCGTGAATGGGATGACAAGGTAACAGAGAATTGCCCAGTGTCTGTTTGTTTCCTTAGTGTTCAGGAAAGGTGCAGTTTCTTCTCCTCTTCTGTCTGACTGCATTCTTGGACAGTAGTGACAACGAATGGGAACACCCATGTAATCAGGGAATCAGAAAACAACAAATCCTTTCCTATCTAAGATACAACCACAAGTTTCAAATGTGAGGAACATGGAATTGGTTAGTTTCTGGGATATTTTCTTCAAAATGCTGCCATAGATAGAAAGACAAGAGAAGACTGTTGTACCTTGAGGGCAGCAATTGAATGAGAACCTGAAAACCAATTCTACCCCATGTTCGTTAGGGAGAACACATTTCCTCAGGCAAGTCTGTGCCATTCTGATTAACCTGGGCTGTCTGGAGACCACGGCCCTGTGCTGAAATATTGAGATGAGCCAGCCTGCAGCTGTGCCCAGCCTTCATCAGGCTCTCTTATTTGCATGTCTCCAGATCACAGCCCATTGCTCTGAAAACAGCTTGATAAGTCCATCACATTTCGTGGAAGAGTCAGTCCCAGTCAGGACACAGCAGGAAAATGAGGGCCTCCTCTCAACTTTTGGGGCTCCTGCTGCTCTGCCTCCAAGGCAAGGAGGGACAGCACCAGGACTTTGCTAAGCCCAATGTAGTCAGTACTGCCTGGCCCTCAGAGATGTCTCAGACAATGTGATTAAGTGTGTGGTCATTTTGTGGTTTTGTCCCCAATTTCAGGTGCCAGATGTGACATCCTGATGACCCAGTCTCCATCCACCCTATCTGCATCTTTGCAAGATAGTGTGACCATCAATTGCTGGGCCAGGCTGAGTATTAGAAAGTATGTAGCCTGGTATCAACAGAAACCAGGGGAACCACCCAAACTCCTCATTTATTAAGCAACTAGCTTGCAGTCTGGAGTCCCATCTAGGTTCAGTGGCAGTGGATCTGGGACAGGTTTCACTCTCACCATCAGCAGCCTACAGCCTGAAGATGTCACAACTTATTACTGTCCACAGTATGATATAGTTCCCCTTCCACAGTGATATAAGCCATGGCATAAACTTCCCAGAGAAGCAGAAGAGAAGTGGCAGGATGCCCACCTGCTCCTCCTGCTGTCTCTGTCTGCTCAGAACATTTCTCTGTTGCAAGAAGCCTACATCTGATGGATTTGTGTTGTGTCACAAGATGAACATTATATGGAAAAAGAGATGACACTACAGATATTACAAGTAATTGTTTTACATAGGCAGGATGCTTTAGTTACACACTATATTGTTTCTTTGATGTGTATTTTAACAGATATTAATTGAAGATTTCAGAAAAATTGCAGGTTTCAATCGAATTCACTCTAATACTTCTATGTGTGCAGTATACATTGATCATATCCATCCATCCACACTTCACGCTTGAGCCCTCCCCCCAGGTTCTTAGCAATCATTCTTCCATTTTCTACTTGACATTTTTAAAAATAAATTTTCATATATGAGAGAGAGAGAGAGAGAGAGAGAGAGAGAGAGAGAGAGAGAGAATCTCTGACACAGTTATTATTGTGTCTGGATATTTTATGGTCCCATTTCAATTAAGGTTTTGAGTTACATTTGTGACCAATAAGGAGAGGGGGTTGGTTCACTAAAGGGATTTGGTTCCCCTATCATCAGGGGAGCAGAGGGCTGATGTTGTTTATAACAGAAAGGTTTGTGGTACATTAGACAACAAGACATTGTTGATGTATTAAGCACGTGGATCAGAGTGTGTGGTTGATGAAAGCCACAAGGGGTAGGGTAGCAATGGCCTTTGCGGAGCCAGCTCCTTTCTGGGAACTTCTGCTACCTCACTACCCAGCTGCTTCTACAGCACTAGCTCCAAGCATGGGAGCTCAGCACAGAATCCCACCCTGAGATGGTGGGGATCTCATAGCCAGAGCTGCAAGGCAGGGTTTCTGAGATGGAAAAGATGAGGCTGAGTTCACAGATGTAGAGCAGGGACATTGGGCCTCCTCCCAGCACCTACCACTTGGCTCTGCTGGGTTGCTCAGGATGTCAAGCTGTTGGCCAAAATTGCATGTCAGAGCTCTCAAGTGGAAATTATAACCTTTAAGTCTAAATGCATTGAGATTAGCCACTTTTAATAATTTCTACTTAACTGATTGTATTTTGTCCTCTGTAAATTGAAAAATGATCATGTTTTGCCCTCAGTAAATTGTTGAGAAAAATCATTTGAATTGCCTTTAGAATCAGACCTAGTAACAGATGGAGTAGGATCAGATTCATGAAATTTGGTACAAAAACTTGGTCAAGGAATTGTGACCCCAATAGAAAACTCTGTAAGTAGCTATGTCACAAATCTCCCACATGGGGCAAATAAAGCCCATGACAAACAAAGCACAGGGCCTTGATCTTAGAAACACTGGAGAAATGTAAGTGATTTAAAGTGATCCAAAGAATCCCTGAGACTTGAGAGGTCTTGGACCAGTTCTCAGCTCTAATATTTCTCATGGGATTCTGTTTAAAATGGACTACGTTTTCCCCATATGCCGTCTCAGAACATTTTCAGTCTTTGTGATCTGCAATAGCCACACCCTGACCACATGTCCTACCTTGAAGAGCCTTGGTGTGGAATCAGAATCCTGGGGCAGGAATAGGATTTGGAGGAGCACAAGGGTGGCAGCATTGAAGATACAGCTGTCACGAGTGCACTAAGTTAGATGTGGCCTCGTGAATTTAGAGGAGGGAATAGAACACAGTGAAGTCTCCATTCGGTGAGAGGAATAGACACCCATGTAGGAGGGAGCAGGAAGTGGCAGGGGGAGACTGGGTGTGGTTTTATATCTGACCCACCACCTGCTCCAGAGCCTGCTCTGTGGTCCACAGGTATCAGAGTGGATGCTCTGCTTCATGCTGCTCAGGCTGGGCAGTGGGGAAGGGCCAAGCAGTGATACACTTACTGTGGGTTCTCAGTGCCCATACTCAATTTACTAGGTTGCAAATTTGTATCCAATTAAAATTGTAATTTATTAATATGTCATTTTAATGCTTTATTACAAGAATGCAACAAACAAGTAATGTGTGTATTTGTTGAACTGGTGCTTTATAGCTTTCTAAATCAAACAAAGCATGCTTTTGACAAGGCTCTGTGGTGAGAAATTTTCTGATTCTCTACTTGTTCTTGATTTCTCAGGATCAATAGCAATCAATCCAAAGACTGCTGGACTCAGCTCTAATTACCACTTTCTCAGATTCTCATGCTGGCTGATAGCTCTTGACGTGGCTAAATCCCTGTGTGGACTGAGCATTTTCCTTCTCTGGTCCTCATCTCTGTCTCAGGACAGTAGTTGCTTCCTCGCAGCCCAGCATCTCTCTGCAGTGATCTCAGCCCTTGATTGAGGTCCCTATTTCAAATCTGGCCCATTCATTTCAGAGCGTGAAAAAATCTGTGTGGCTTCATTTTCCCGGGGCCCATATCCATATTTCTGTAGACATTACTGCTATTTTCGTAATTAGAAATTTGACATCATGTCATTCTCAGCACCTGGCTTATTCCTATTGGAGGACACAATGTTTCCTCAACATCTTCCTATCTATCCAACTGAATACCTACCCAAGTCAACATCAGATTAGGCCAAATATTTTTAAAGATCAGTGTAAAACCCATTCCTTCTTTTCTTTGGTTTACTGAGCACCAGAGTTGTCTTGCTGTGCGTGGTAAGGACAAGGAGTTTCTTCTGGAAAAAAGTAGATGCAAGGATCATAAGGCACAAGTGGTCAGCTGAGAAATGAGATAAAAAGCAGTGAGGAGGGTGGTCAGTTGCTGTGAAGAAGATTCATGCCTCTGAAAAAGCAAGAAGAGAAAGAGGTTTGTTCTGGACTTCTTACCAGGATGCTTATGAGAATACATGACTCATACAGACAATGCACCTTCTTGTAGACATGAGGTATGAAGGTCAAGACTGAAAAGTCTGTATGGCAATAGAGGCAAAACAGAAAACCACAGAGACGTGGTCTTTTCTGCTGTCACCAAATTGTGACACCAACTCTTACCTCCCCATCATTTGTTTCTTTTTATGATTTAAGGCACTGCTATAGTTTCACTTGGTTCTAAACCATCTTAAGTTGTCCTAAAAGTTCTTAAGGGGTAGAAACTGGCAGAGAATTCAGCTTCCTTGGACGAGCACAGTGGCATCCTGTGTCTCAGCGTGCCTGTCCCGCGAGACTGAGGCACAAGGACATGGAAAACATGGCTGATAACATCCTACCTTAGCATTTGAGACATGTCATGTGAACATCTGCAGAAATCTAAGACTCTTCACAGAATTTATAAATTGTTTTCTCTACGTCACTTTTTAAAAATATTTTTAACCATAAACTATTCTCATGTTTTCCCTCATTGCTCCCACCTTCAGAGGTTGTTACCAAAAAAAGGACCAAAGTGTGTGCAGAACCCTAAAGACAAAGCTGATCTCTAATTGCACTTCTAACTGCAGACTGATTCTGTCCTGTGAACCTCAGGGTGAAACAGCTACTGCAAGAGATCTGGTCTTGCCTGTGACCTGGTCCTTTTGGCCTTGTCTGAGTTAGTGTGATCCATCAACTGTGCCCACCATCTAAGGCCTGCTCAGCCCCGTCTGCTTTGCATATCCACAGAGCACAGCCCACTGCCCTGAAGACTTCTTAGCAGGCAGTACATAAAAATAAAGAAACTATGAAAGTATAGTTCATAAATAAAAGAATATGGACTAGTGGGTTGCCACATGCCTATAATTCCAGCATTGTTGGAGGCTGAGGCAGGAGGAGCATAAGTCCATGTTCAGGCTGGGCAACTATTGAGATGATATCTCATACAAAAGGCTGGGATATAGCTCATTACGAAGGCACTGGATTCATAGCCCATCACAAAAAGGATAGTTATACATACAAGCATGCCTATGCAGATAGATAGATAGATAGATAGATAGATAGATAGATAGATAGATAGACAGACAGATAGGCAGATAGTTACACAGTCTATATATACACATTTATATTTTGGTGAATTTTTGTTTCTACTTATATAAACACATTTATAGCTAAAAGCATATGGCTATAAATTCATATATACATACATATCTATTGATCTGTGTACAATTTTCTTGCTCTTGATGGAAAATATGCCTGTGTTTATTCACAATCAGTATTAGCATGCATAACCAGATGTGGTAGCTGTTTTGACTGGATTAATTTTCTTTGTGGTCCTCATTCCTAAGTCTCTTATTAAATGAGGATGCCTGCTTAGAAATATGTTGTCAGTCTGATGGGGAGCCAAAAGGTTTGAATGGATATAATTTGTCTAATCTGAAAATTGAAGACATATCAATATGTGGCAAATCTATGTCACCAAGAAAGCATAGGGTTTTCTTTCATTTAAAACACAATCTGAATGTTATCTTCATGAGCAATGACCTATCACTTGAATTTTCTAGAGATAATAACATGGGATAAATGAAACAATACAAAGAACAAAACAACTTGAAAGGTTAGAGTTTAAGTCTTGGATGAAACCACTTTGTTCTTTTTATAGTATGAAGAATAACACCATCTGATGACATGATGCTTGTCAGAAGCTTAGGTACAGGAAGTTATGAAGTTCAAATGTTTTAATGTTTAAAAATCACTCCTTTACTGTGCAAATATTATTGTAGCATCTAATTTCCTTCCTCATAAAGACTTGACATGTCTCTAGAATTTTAATCTAGGAAATTTTTTGTTCTTTTAACAACTTACAGGCCATATTTACAGGTCACAATGCATACTTACTAAGTTAATGTATTTATTTAGGCTAGTGTTCAGATAACTTGCTCCTAACTTCTTGTAACTATTTTTTTCTGGAAAACTTGTATTTTATAGGACAATGAGACCAAATGACAAACTATCTTTTAGCCAAGAGTGACCCCAAGTAGGATGACCAAGAGTTTCAAGTCCACCTGCTTCCTAAAAACTTTAAATGGCAGCTGTCTGAAGCAATCATTTGTGTGTAGATTTTCTGCATCCATTTCCTCCTTTACAGATAAAGACATGTAGACCTTGACATGCTATTCATTAAGTACAGAAAATTAACATTTCAGGCACTTATAATGGGACAAGGAACCTACCATCTCAAGTTAGTCTATGAATTCATTTTAAATTTAATGATTTATAGAACTGACAAAGGTTTTATTCTTTAGAAATTTGACAGATTTATACTGGACTGAGGTCAAATCATTGCCAAGGTCAGTATGGCCATGAAGAAGAGTCATCAAATCCTTGAACAAGTTTCAGTGATTGCATCTTACAGTCGTTTTGCAAGGAAAGTTAGTGAATGGAATGATATCAGCACAGTTCGACAATTTTCAGGCTTTACAAGAATAAAGACTTCAGGGTTTTAGGAAAAATTATCTAACTGTTAGATTTGTGCCTTTTATTTTACTCATTTATTTTGCTCTTGGGAATTGAACTCAGGACCTTGCACTTGTCAGGCAGGTGTTTATGCTGCTGAGCTATATCTTCAGCCCCAAGAATTGGAGTTTTTAAATAAGCCATTGTCCATCAACCTTTATTTCAAAAAAAATCCAATCTAAAGTACTTAAGTGATACAGTATAAAGAGGTCAGTTATTCACCGTTCCAAGCCAGCCCAGGGAGGCCCGTGATTAAATGCTGTACCTGCAGAGACAGAGCTCTACGCACGGGCTGGACAAGTGAATTCCACTAACTGAGGCTGACATAGCTAACGGTACTTTCGACTCTCTTTCCTACCTAGGAAAAATGGCCCTTCTTCCTGAGCCCCCTGTACTGTGCTGTGGACCAATGAGCAGAGCACACTAGGAGCTGACGTCAGGTTAATTACTGTGGCCCTAATCTAATTTATGGAAGGCAGGGATTATTTTTCAGTGTGTACATTTTCCTTCTTTGTAATCCATACGACACCATTTGAATTTAGAGTGAAGTTTCTATTTAGAATTAGGAATAGTACAGATATGTAAGAAAGTTCAAAGACTTGTGTTGCCAAAGAACAACTTTTATAGTACATTATTTTTCTGGATTTTTAAGGACAACACATGAGAGAAAACAACGAATCACAATGGCAAATTTTAAATCTCCAACATTGGTTTTCACATGCAGTAGCATTATTTTCTCAAATTCCATCATCTTTGTAAAAATAACATTTTCAAGACACTTTGTAAAAATAACATTTTCAAGAAATGACATCATAAAAGAAGACATAACAGATTACTTAACTTTTTCTCATTTTTCTAGAAAT
>PVLA01016603.1:0-20182 GCA_004027455.1 Hydrochoerus hydrochaeris
TCCTCTGCAGAGACCTATTGAATAGGAGAGGAAATGAGGTCTCTGGCAAGTAGCTAACAAAGACCTGAGCCCTGCCAATGGCCATATGACTCATTTTGGAAGCAGATCTCCTCTGGTTGAGCCAGATTATTTTATTCACAGTCACAAATAATAGCTTGGTTGCACTCTCATGAGAGGCAATGAGCCAGAAATCACCCAGTTAAGCACCTCACAGATTCCTGACCCACAGAAAATGTGAGATAATAAACACTTGTTGTTTCAAGCTGCTGTTTTGAGAATAATTCGCTATGCAGGAATGGATATTTAACACACCCATCCAGCAACTTCTGCTTATTTTTCATTGGCTAGACTTTGTCACATGATTGATCCATTCTCAAAGGAGGTTGGGGAATGTAGCTTCAAACAAAGCAGATGGCCAATCTGATCAAAGCTAGTGCTCCTATGAGTGTGGAAGAAGGGAAGAAGAGATATTACTTCAAGAAATTTCTGCCTTGCCTCTTTATTATGTTCTTTATTGCTCAAAGTTGTAAGGACTTGAAAACGGTTGTGGATAATAATCCCTTTTTCTTTATTACTGATTTGCGACAGTGAGGAAGCAATTCTATGAAGTGAGAATGCTATTGCTTCAGTTGCTGGATGTCAAATAAAATTTTGAGACAAGGACAATAGAAGTCCTCTCTGTGATTATCTCCTAAAAGCAAGTCAATCCGAAGTTATCTGCATCATCAATCAGCTATTTCATTCCTTAAGTGAACACTAATTTAAGAGTATTCCTGCTGGCCAGTTGCATGGCTATATGAAGACTTGGGAGAATGAAAAGCTTCTTAATTTTTTTTAACTGGCAGGCAGATCCTCCTTCATTCCTTTTCAAGAGGAGAGGACTCAAGAGCCATCATAATATTTCATATCATATACTTGAACATATACAGGAACACTTAATTTTATTCCTGATTGAAAGAGGAGTACAATTTTAGTTCTTGTGTTCTCATATAGCACATTTATCACACCCAAAGACTTTTTGTGCTATTTCCCTGTGTGTGTGTGTGTGTGTATTAGTATTCACTGAAGACCTACTGTGTGCCAAATACCTTGTATATATTAACTACTTTAAATATGTACAACAGCCCAGTGATGGGGTTCATTATTATGTTTACTTTATAGATGAGATTCATGAAAATGACTCTCCCAGGGGAGAGTGGAGATTTGAATTCAGGACTCCATTTCCAAGTCCATGATGACAAATTATCACTTGCTTCTGTTCCCAATTTAAGAAGAAGAAAAAAAATTCATTTTTCTGACTGTTATTTAACTTTTCTCCATTAGCTGATTCATTCACCCAGTTAAAAGAAGTTAATTCCAAAACTTTTAGTCACTTACATTGTGCCTAATTATATTTTAATATTTGATATGCTTAGAAATGTATGAAGAATTAGTGCTTATTCTGGGCTGATTATCATATTCTGACATGTGTTATGTTACGTGAACTGTGACCTTCAGGAGAGTCTTGAACTTTTCGTGGGGATATGGGCAGTACTGCTATTCAAGGAGCCCATTTAGACTTTATTTTTGGCAACTTAAGAAAATAGATTTAGGAAGAAATGGATCTCATTTTTCTGAAGATGATGGTTGACTGACAAATTGGTGGTATTCACTGGCCTATAGAATGCTAGAGTCATCTTTAGTCAGGACTTTATTTTGTTTCTTAATTTTTTAAAAATTGAACTATTTGGTTGATTATTTTAGATTCTAATTCAGTGACAAGAACTAAGATGGATACCATTTGCCCTTTTCCCAGTTTCCTCTAGTGGAAATCCTTGGAAAGCTAAGAATATCAGTGCTAGGATATTGACACCAATACAGTCAAGGTATAGAACCCATGTGGCCTCCTCCTCTGGTCCTCTGAGAGCCTTTCCCAGTTAAAAGTAAGATGCGTGGTTGAAAAACATGGTTAGTGCTTAAATTTAAAAATATTAGAGTAAAATACAAATTTCCATTAGTCCCACTTACAATACTGGCCCTCCATTCCCAACTAATTTATTCCATCATTCTTGTCCTCTGATGGGGTTCTAGAAACCCTCTTTTGTGAGCATCTTTCATTGTGTGCCACCTTGATTCAAAATACTTACCTTTCGTGAGCATTTCAACTTTGGGGAAAAGCCAGAAGTTGCATGGCACCAGATCCTTGAATAAGGGAGATCAGAACACACTGTGCTGTTCATTTTTATTTTTAACACATAGTTGCAGAACGTAATGATTACACTCCTCATGGGAAGTTGGTGCACACACATAACATATCTAAACTCTTTTTCATCCCTTTCACTCTGTTCCCTCCATCTCTTGGTCTTCTCATTTGCAAAAGATGTATTTCCCCACTTCCTACTATGTATTATCTACTTCTTATTATCTATGCTTCCTATTATCTATTCCTATTATCTTCATTTTGCTTTTTATTTATATTTTGAGTTTCTCCTATAAAAGAAACCATACAATTGTTAAATGTGTGTGTCTAATTTATTTCACTTAACATTATGGACTCAGCAGTGCACCCATTTTCCTGCAAGTAACTCAAGTTTGCTCTTCTTTATGACACAGTGTATACTTCATTATGTATAAATATAACATTTTAGTTATTTATTCATCTGTAGATGAACATATAGGCCACTTCCAAGATTCTGATATTATGAATTGTGCAGCTACAAACACTGGCATGCTTGTATCACTGTAAGATGATGTCTTTAATTTCTTCAGGAAGATACTTAGAAGGGAATGCCTGGGCCAAGTGGAGTTCCTAGTTTTAGTTTTATGAGGCTTCTCCATAAAGCCTCCCCATTGAATGGCACTGGGTAGCGGCATTCAACGTATTTTGATCACACCTTGTAGTCAGTTAACTAATGGTCAACTTGTAACACCCAGCTTACCTGGATTGGCATAGTGATGGGTGTAGAAGGCCCACCTGAGGATTGTTGTCAACAGCATAACAGGAGAACTGGAGAGGAGGATGCTCTGCTGTTGATTCTTGTGGAGAAGCTTGTCAGGTTGGTTTTCCTGATACGAACTAAGCTGTTCTCATCATTGGAGGATCTGGTCCTTACCTTGAGCATCACTTCCTGGCTCCAGTGAAGATCCCTCAGTGTACTTCATCCCACTAGCATAGACTCTCTAGCTTCCACCACTGACCTTTGGGCATTCCCAGCGAGGATACTTGATACATATTTGCATGAGACATTGTTTTGTGCTCTAGGCTTCCAGTTTGACTTTTGAAGGACATTGCCATGGGCCCTAGGTTTTTAGCTAAACTGGTGCAGGACATTGCTGTAGGATCCAAGTCCTCAGCTGGATTCTTTGGGTCTCTACTGTGTGGACAGATCTCCAGCACTCTTTTGCATTTGAATATTTGAGTGAATATTGTAAAATAATCCTATAAACTCTGTGTCTTGTATTAAATATTTTCCTTGTAAACCCTGACTACAACATACCTCATACTAACACTTATCCAGAAAGTGGCAAAAATGAGAGAATTGTGTTTAAAGCAAGAAGGAAGATTTGGAAGGGGATTATGATAATGTGATTTTTAAAGTAATAAATTTTTAAAAAATTTAAACATGCAGTGTATATTTTAATTACCTTTTGTATTTTGATTGCAGTGATTGAAATCAACCCAAGAGAGCTTAAGAAGAAAAAACAGATTTCTTGGAAGGTGTAGGTAACACTTGCTTTTGTTTGTTTGCCATCTCCTGTTCCTTTCTTTCTTTTTCTCAATCAGGTGACTGTGGTAAGGCTGCCAATCATAGGCTTTTCTCCTGTTTCCTTAGAGATTAGTCAGGTGACTGAAGCTCAGTCACCTGGATTGAGTCATTTTTCAACTTAAAAGCTGGTAGGAGGTGGGTAGGTAAGCTGGCTTTCAGGTCTAACCTAAAGACTTTCTCTGGATTTCTTTTTTTGTTGATCAAGAGTAGGGGCTTGACTCTGGAGTCTAGGAACTGGAACAATGGGTGATTTGCTTATTGCATCCTATAACTTTTATTTTTTAATGTAAATTTTATTGGGACTACCATTGTTTCATTGTTGTTGTTTGAATAGTTTTGAGTATTTTTACTTTTGACCCAAGGAATGCCACTGAATCTCAAAAAAGCCTAGGTAATTTTTTGGTCTTTTTTTTTTTTTTTTTGGTACGGGGGTTTGAACTCACAACTGCGTGCTTGCAAAGCAGGCACTTATGCCGCTGAGCTAAATCCCCAGCCCAGAGGCCTTGGCAGGTTAGAGAGCTTGATGTTTGAAGCTGGTGTGGTCAGTGATTGAACAGGGTCACGGATGTATGGTAATATAGGACTACCAGTGGTCACTTAGGAGGTGGGGAGGCAGGACTCCAATAAAGGGAATCAGTATGAAATGCCCTAACACTTCCAAGAGATGGTATCTTCCCAGTCTTCTGGTATGGAGATTCTCAGTGTTGGCCATACTTTATAATCTCCAAAGGAACCTAGGAGAGATAATAGTTTAATTGATTTACGGAAGGTTCAGGTATTGTTTTCTTTAAAAACTTCAAAGATGCTGTCAATATGCAACCAAGGTTGAGAGGCACTAGTATAGTAGAATGTATCTAATGTGATCCAATAAGAATTTTGCCAGACCACTGATCAAGCAATGAAAAGCCAAGACAAACTCTTTTCTGGGTACATTTTTCTACTTTGTTTCACAAGATTAGTACAATTTACATGTAATTACTATTAAAGAAGGCCAACTGGTATCCCTGTTATCTTAGAATTTTTTTTCATATTTGTTTTAGCTGATGTGGGGGATTTAAGTGGTTTTGGTGTTCTGTTGATCTGATGCTGGAGTCAGAATTTTGAGTAACATCTGTGTCCATCTGAAAATTTCCAGGGCTCATGGTCTGCAGACATTTCTTAAAGCTCACAAGAAGTAAAAACCATTAGATGAGGCTGCCAGGGACATATATTCCTGCCATGAAGTGAAGGTTCTGTTTATGTAGCCTTTTTGTCAGTTTTAATAATGCTCTTTCATAGATCATTGTAGGATATTGGTTGTTATAGCAGCGGAGAGTGGCCTGAGCCCAGAAGAAATTGTGGTAGGCAATTTTCAGAATTTACACGTATTCTATTTAAATTCTTCTCCCTTGAATTAGACACAACCTATTTATATTTTGTGTCTATGGTGCTTCTTGTTTATATACTGTCTTCTATTGTAGATACAGAGAGACTGTTCACTGTTGTTCCAGTCACATATTTGTTGGGTTACAACCTACTCGGGCTTCATAGTATAATGTGTGGCAGCATTTCTTCATAGGTCAGAAATGCAGGCAGGGCACAGTGGGATGGCTCATCTCTTCACCATGATGTGTGGGCTTTTTGCTGTGCTGTTGGAACTTGCCTGAAGCTGTGTGTCTGGGGTGACATATGTCTGAGGCTGCATATGGCATCTTCTGGGATTGTTCCTTTGACCTTATTTTAAATTATTACTTTGCTAATGGGTCACCCTATAATAATATTAGATATAAGGACTGCGAGATGTAAACTGCACATTTCCCTTTCTTCAAGTGAAGATAACTGTATCCAACACATGACATTGACTAGTTGTATTTGTTGTCTGTTAATGCATGAGAAAGTACTCCAAAACTTAGAATTCTAAAATGATAAGCATTTAAGATCTCAGAGATTCTATGAGAAGAGACTTGAGAGCAGCTTATCTGAATAGCTCTGACTCAAGAACTCTCTTGAGAGTGTAGTGAAGATGTCAATCAGAAAATTTTAAAAAATTAAAAATGTCATTCAGTACTGCAGTTATTTAAAGGCTTACATGAAGCTGGAGGGTCTACTTCCAAGTTGACTCAAACTTCATTTTGTCCTGGATGTTGGCAGGTGACTTCACTTTCTAGACATGTACAGCTGGCCTCAAGGCCACTGGAAGGTTCCGAACATGGCAGTCATGTTCTTTTGGGGTAATGGAGAGCCTAGGGAAAGTAAGTGTAGTGTCTTTTATAACCCAACCTGAGAAGTCACACATTGTTATTTCTGAAATATCCTATTTGGTTTCACAGGTCACCTTGTACAATATGGAAGTGAACTACAAAAGAGCGTAAATACCAGGGGCAAAGAGTCCTTAAGGACTATCCTTGGAGGGTGCTAGCGTAACTAGATAAAACAATATCTATAATATAGTGACAGAATGAAGGACTGAGTAGACCCCAATTCTTTCCTTTACTCTTAACTTTAACAACAATCTCTGCATTTTAATCTCTCAGACTGAATAAGACAGGAATTCTAACATTTCTCTTATTCCTGAATAAGACAGGAATTCTAACATTACTCTGCTCTTATTTCTGAATAAGACAGGAATTCTAACATTACTGTTTTTCTCTGAGGCTTAAGGTTCAGAGTTGTTTGTGGATTCTGTTGTTTACTTGCCAGGAGAATCTTTCTAATTCACAAGACCCAGTTACCCACTGACCTTTATTCTTTCGCTGAATGGAAGGTAATCTCTCCCCTACAGGGCTTGGAGCTCCAGGAAGGGCTTAATTCTGAAAACTCATGAAAAGCAGCAACACAAAGACCAGTGTCATTTAGGAGCCCTTGTGGGCATCAGGCTGATTAGAAAAATGTTGTAAAATAATTGCATAGGTTGAGAAACCTCTGGAGTGAGTAGAAACTGGGCTGGTAGTGCAAGCTGGGATGTTGATAAGGATGTTGCTAAAATCAGGCTGAACAAAGAGTATTTTATGGAATGAGTCAAGCCTGTGAGAAAACCAAAGTTCTCAGTTTTCTTAGCAATTGCAACCCCAAGATACAGACAAAGGCGTAGCACATTTGAATCTCACAATGTACGGTGATTTTTAGGTTGATTGCAATGATAGAAACAGTAAGAGAAAGGAGGAAAAATTGAGGAAAATGAACATGGAAAGAGAACACTATGACTCACTCAGTGTGTATTTATTAGGTATTGACCTTGTGCTTCCTTCCACTGTCAAACTGATGCACAAGGTAAGGAAGATGTGGTCCCTGCTCTCAGGGGTACGGACGCTGAGATGGGGAATTAAGCTGCAAGCAAATCACCTTGCTCTAACATGTGGGATGGCAGCACAGATGAAGTTGTTCTTCCTGGCCTGAGGGATAAATGAGATTTCCTGAAGGAGGTGACAGTGCTTGAGCTAAACTTTACAGCTCAGCAGTCAAAGAAGAAACAAGGAAGTCACCCCCAAAAGAGGACCAGCAGGTGCTATGAACAGAGATGTGCATTGTGGAAATGATCCGAGGAAACCAAGCCAGTGCAGAGAGGGGGACTATTCTTTCCCTCTCCAAGAGTGTCTAGTCTGAGGAGGAAGATGGGTGTGGACCAGCGCCTTTACTTTGTGCTCTGCTTTAAATCTATCCATTTCTTTTCTCAAAACAGTGTGTATGTGTGTAGTGTGTGTACAGGCATAGTCAACAAGTCGCCTCACTCTAGTTTCTGTGGCTTCATGTGGCATCCACTGTAATAGATAGGCCATTCAGAGATCAGACTGGGTGCTTCTCTTCTGCTTGGGACTACAATATACATTGCTGCTGCTGTGGTGTGAATGTGTCCCCTGAAGCCCATGTGTTGGAAACTTAATTCTAAAATTTGTATTGCCTCTCTAGTATAAAACATAATGATAAAAAAATGAAAGATCAAAAATGTATAATAGATATTGTAATAATGAAAGGGAAAGAAAGTACTCTACAGGATGTAACTATATGTATAAGTGTGTAAGATAGAAAACCACACTACTAAGTTTTTGTTAGTTCACCAAACAGAATGGTTTGTACTGTCATTGTTTGTCCACTTTTTATGCTTTGATTTTGTGACTTGAACAACTACTTCTATAGCAATATGTAATTTAATATTTATTTTTTATTTTATTTTAAGAAAGAAAGAAAATTTAAAAAAGTCAAAATAGAAAAGACAAGAAGAAAAGTAGAATACAGAGTTCAAAAAAAATTAACATCATGAAATCGCTAGTTGATACATTACATATTGTCAACTTAACAATAGTTGTTAGAGTTAAAAAAGTGGCTAGACACTCAAACATTGACAGTAAAAACTCTTCTGTTCAATGTTCTAACAAAAGCTCAGTATTATGGTCATCTATTTTACACAATATACATACTGTTATATCCTTTAGAGCAATTTCCTTCCCTTTTACAATATCTATTATATCTATTATACTTTTTGGATACCATTATTCTGTCCATTCTTATTATTTTTTACACTAGAGAGACAATGTGATATTTACTAATGTGAGTCTTGTTCATTTCACTAATGGGGATATTCTCAAGTTGCCTCCATTTACCTAAAAAGGCCTCAAGATCATCCTTTTTTTACAACTGAGTAGTATTCCATTGTATAAAAATACCACATTTTTTCATCCACTCTCCAGTTGATGGGCATTTTGGTTGTTTCCAAGATTTAGCTATCATAAATTGTGCTGCTATGAACATGGGTGCACATATATCACTGTGACATGACCTTTTCAGTTTTCTGGGAAAATACCCAGGAGGGGAATAGCTGGATTGAATAGAACTTCCAATCCTAGTTTTTTGAGGAATCTCCATACTGATTTCCATAGTGGCTGCACGAGTCTGCACTTCCACCAACAGTGAAGCAGTGTTCCTTTTCCCCCCACAGCCTTGCCAACATTTGTTATCAGTTGATAACAATATTCAATTTAATAACTAGTGATTTCTTACCAGTTTTTGAAATTCTGTAGTATTTCTACCCTTTTTCCTGTTTTGCTTTTTTTCTCTAAATTAAAAAAAAATTCACGTGTTGCTAGTATTTGAAGGTGGGGCCTTTGGGAGATAAGTAGGGTTTAGACAAGGCCATAAGTATGGAGCCCTTATGTCAGCTGAAGACTATAAATTCACAGGTTTTTTTTTTTTTTTTTTTTTGGTAGGGGAATTGAACTCATGACCTAGCGCTTGATAGGCAGGTTCTTGTGCTGCTGAGCTAGACCCCTGGCAGGCTGAAGACTTTCTGCATATGAAGAGGCCAGAGTTGTCTCTCTCCTGCTAATTCTTGTCCTCTCTTATGCTTCCCCTGCTTTCTGCTACAGGATGAGATAGCACAGAGATTGTCACCCTGCGTTGGCACCATGTCCTGAGCCTCCAGAACAATAATGCAGGTAAATCTATGTTCTTTAGGAATTACCCCAGTCTTGGATTTTTTTTTTTATAGAGCAAAAAGTGGGCTAAGACAGTTGTGTTCCAGTAAGTCCTAAAAGTGATATGATTGTCCTCTTTTCCTCATTCCATTCTTTCCTTCCTGCTTTCCTTTCTCCCTCTCTTCCTTCCTTCTTTCCTTCTCCATCCCTCCCTCCCTACTTCCCTCTCTCTCTTCATCTTTGGCTCTTTCTTTTAAAGCAGTATCATATCTTCCACTGTAACTGGCATTCTGAGTAAGGAAATTGCTCTAGAAATCATGAAGATAGAGGCGCAAGGAGACAAAAGGTAGAGAGGTGTGTATGAGAGAGACAGTGCCTAATTATATATTTGCAATTGTATTTCCTTGCTTTTGAGAAGATAGTGAGGCAGACTTTGCTCAAAGAGGGCCATGGAGACAAGTATAGAGACCATATAATAGTGTCTCACAGTCAGGGAGAGGGATTAGACACAACTCTCAAGACACCTCCTAACTTCTTATAGTATGAGGTTTGGAGCTTCCTTCAGTACAAGAAATGGCCCTTCTCCTCACCATGACCTTCTACCATTGCTGTGGATGGGTGACTGCATTAACACCGATTGCTCTCTGCCCTGGCACTCAGGTCGATGCAGGATCACTGGTCCCTTTTGTTCTGGAGAGGAGTTGCTTTTTCTTGAAATGACCGGATTGTGTTCCTGTCTTTTTCCTGCTGTCCAGAGGAATGTGGAGCAGACCCTCTCATCTACTCCTGGCACAAAGGAATGTTTTTTTCCCCCTCTGATAAGAAAATTAAGGAATTTAAAAAATCAGGGATGAAAAATGCTTCCTTTCCATCCAATTCAGCAGCTTTCAACAGACTCAGAGTGACTGAAGTTAGAAACCTTTCGCTATCTGTCATAATCCCCGGGCTGCTTTAACAGTGCACTCTGTGTTTAATTACAGCAAAACCAATACAAAAGGATTAGCAAGAAGGCAGGCTGATGAGTAAATGCCTTACCTCCCATGCAGGAGGAGACTGCACCAGTGCCACCTGCTGAAGTTAAGACAGGGACGGGGACTTTGTCAAAGTGTAGCGTGAGAGCTGGGGTTTTCTCCTTTCCTGGGGCCTCTGCCAAGAACACCTGAGGAACTACCTTGAGGTGCAGGGAAGCTCTGGGCTGTGAGGTATCAGGGTCCTGTATGAAGCTGTGATGGTCTTGTCAGCACCTTCTGGGTAAATGAGAGACACAGGGGTGTACCCAATCAGTTCAGAATCTACTGATCGAACACTAGCATATGTGAAGTCCTGTGCCCAGGTCCTGGGATGTAAAGAAGGGAATCAATTTTAATATCAGAGGCCTGGGTACAATAACTGAATATGAACATTGCTTTTGTACCTGTAATCCCTGGGGTCCTGGGATGCTTGCCCTGACCAGCTTGGTGAGCTTCAGTCTTCAGAGTTGCACTTGGCATCAACTTTTACCTGCAATTTATCCTAGATACAATTCCTTTTTCTCTATTCCTTCTTGAGCTCACCCTCACCCCATTATTCATTTATTTCCCACATGTCTGTGTCCCCTATTAGGCTTCCATGGGTCTCTTGAGTATAAAGCTACTATCTTTTTTATTTCTCTCTCAGTATTTTAAAAACTGAGTTCCTGGGATGTAGCAGGTACTTAAGAATGTTTGTTAAAGGAGTGACTAACAGTATGATTCTGGATGCTTCCCTACTTTCTTGAGCTCTTGATGCCTTCAATTGCCCCTAAGACTTGAATCGATGATCCAGAAGCCCCTCTGAAGGTCAACAACCCTTTGTCTTTACTGAGGGCAGATTACACCAGCACCCTACTGCATGCAGGTCAATGGAGGAAATGCTCCAGAGCTCTGTGATAACAGGATGCACTTCATTTTGCAATGGCTAAAAAATAAAACAAGATCTCTTGGTATCTTTGGATCCCCTCAATGTGTCCCTGTGCGTATCCAGTTATAAACTCTAGACTTGCAGGAATGGTGGCAGGAATGAGGGAGATGAGATAGAAACAAACATAACTGCTACTATTTGCCAGTATCGCCAAACATGTAAAGCACTTAACACCTTCCCATTTCTCATTAGGTATGAGCCCTTTTTCTTCTTTATCATCTTTGTTGAAAGTGGGGTCATATCTGGAGGGGAGCAGATAGCGAGATCAAGGACTGGAGTGAAACTGTAGGGTCTTGTCCAGTGACGGGAAATTACATGTGGGGAGTGGCTTTTGTTGGCTGCTGGAAGCATAGTGGCCTGGCTTGGCCTACAGATACAAAGAGAGAGAAGATCCTGGGGAAAGGCAGGAGGAAGTAGAAAAGAAGATGCAGTAATAACGTTAGTGCTCTCCCTCTCACCAGGGAGGGACCTAGTGAAATTCACTGGATTAGGTCGCATCGTGAGTAGAAGTTGTATCATAGGCTGAGATAATAAGGTAGTTTAACTTCATTAGGTGATCTGTTGCACAGAAGGAGATTTGAGAAGGTTAGGGGTCTCCCATGGCAGCATCATCACCATTATCATCACCCCCATCATCACCGCCATCGCCACGAGCATCATTATTGTCATTAGTTCACTAACATTTCTGAATTCCATAGTGAATACTTACTGTGCCCTGCTTTATGTCCTTGACTCATCTACTGTAGTAACCATTGCTCTAGGAAGTTATTTTCTTCTTATATAACCTCACAGCCTTCTCCTCTCATTTTCTGCTCCAGGTTTTGTCTAATACTGTCTTGGTTCCCTTGAGAATTCTTTTGATTCTATGGCAATGGTAGCCTGACAGTGGCCTCCAGGGAGTTGGATTAACAATCCCCTCTTCTGTGTTTGGAACGCACAATTCTGATAAGTATTTGGTATAACTTCTCTGAAAATTCTGAAAATATTGAATCTCATTTGTTCATGGTGTTGCCAACCTGAGGACATTCCCTTCATGGATTTCTCTACTTGTTTGTTCCACTAGTCACTGTCCATTATTTCTGTTCCCTGGGATCACTTCTCTACGTATATTCCTGCCCCAAAACTTTTGCCTCAGAGCATACAGTCTAGGCTAGAGTAGGAAAACTGGCAAGAGAACTTCCTTCTCCAGACTAGATCCTGTATTAAAGATTTCATTCATAACTTATGAAATCTCATGATATCTTTAAAGATAGGTACTAATATCTCCATTTTATAGATGTGGAAGCAAAGGTACAGAGAGATGAAAGAACTTAAGCAAGGCCTCACAGCCAAGAAGTGGCAGGGTTGGGTTTGTGCATGGGTCATTTGGCTTTCAAAGTAGAGCCCTGAGTTAGCATCATGCCTGGAATCACAGTCCTGGTATTGGGATCCTGGTTTGTGTCATCGATGTGGGCTTCTTTGGGGGAGGAGGATCCTCTCCGCGAGGGTGTTACAGGTGAGCACTGTCTTTGTTCTACACCTTTTCATTGATGTTCTAGAATTGCAAATTCAGCACCACTGACCAAAGGCTCAGATGCTCCTACACTTTTGAACTCTAAATGCTTTGAAACTCATTTGAGATTACTTGGCAGCTGGAAAAGGCAAAAGGGTGCTTGACTTGCTCTTCTAGGCTTTTTTTTTTCCCTTAAAGTGACTAAAAGACAATTTTGGTAGCAAGCCCAAGATCCCTGGCCCGATCAGTTTCAGTATGGAGACAAGCTGACTGCAAGAGTTAACATTGTTTTGTCCTTGAAGAGAGCAGGTGAGTCTCACTTTAAAAAGTATTTCTGTGTCACAGTTGATCTGCTGCCTTGTGGATCTCAGGCCTTTAACCTCATCCCAGCTAGACTTGAAATTCCATCACTGGCATCTGATCATGACTTAAAGATACTAGGAAACCTTCAGCCTCCCAAATAAATCACTGCTATGTACCACAGGGACTGAAGTTCTGTTTTCACTGTAGGTAGAGACTAGATACTGCCCATTATACTTACTAGGCACTATATGTTTTATAAGAATTTCTCATTCCATCTTTATATTTCCATTATACAGATGAGAACACCAAAACCCAGAGGAAATACTTAACTTAGAAAGTAGAGATAGCATTTGAATTAAGAACACTTACCTTCAGAGTCTAGCTTTGTTCCATCTTACCAGATGCTTCTCTTAGTGATATTTTCCTTTGGCTTAGGCCTTGCTATCTCTGTAGAACCATGAAGATGATTTGATCAATGAATCCTTGCATGTTTTCTGGTTTGAGAATGAGGGTTCCAAACCAAGCATATGGTTGGATCAACAATTCTTCCAAGAACTGGCTCGATCAGGACTTATCAGGGCCCGGGACATGGTGACTGGGTTACACTGCAGAAGTTTGAAATGTGCAACCATGTCAGACACCTGGAAGGGGTGAGGGGTACTGCAATGCTCAAGCAGCTGCTGTCCTGGCACAGAGCATCAGCAAAGACCTGCTACTCCAAGTGTGCCCTGCAGGCCAGCAGCATCGCATGATGCTGCAGATTATTGGGAATGAGGATCCCCACGCCTGCTGCCTCAGAATCTGAATTCTGATAAAGCCCCTGGTGATGTGAACGCACAGTATCATTTGTGAAGCACTGAGCAGAGGCCGAGTTAGCAGCCTGTGATCACTCTTCAGCCTGATGCTGCCGGAATTCCTGTGAGCTCTCACGTCCTTGCCAACCCACCTGGACTGTGTGTATCAATGGACCATGTGACACAGGCAAAGAATGGTGTGTGTGTCTCCCTTTACTGTTACCCTCATTTGATCTCATGAGTATTTTTAGTGCAATCATTGAATGAGAATTCATTTGACATTAATTTTCTGCAACAAAGTGTTTTGTGGAGTAAATTCCATGAAGTCATTTTAATCCAGTGTTTAATTTTCTATATAGCTCAAAGAAACCATTTCAATTTTTCCCATTAAAATGTTCATTTGTAACAAAATAGTTTTCATGGGATCAATTATTTTCTGTTTAAATTTTACAATAAACATTTGACTCATCAGTCTCTTTCCTTACACTAATTTTGTGCTGATTATAACTTCAGCTCCTTGGAGCATTATCTTTGTTTGCTTGTTTATTTCTTTTGTGACCACTCTCTCTGTCAAGTTCAAATCTCTTGGATCAGATTTTGCAGAACTAAATTTTGTCAGCAATAGCTGTTTACTATTTTATCAAATTTCAGCTTACTACAAATTCTAGTCATTTTGGCCATGTTAGTTTTACAGATTTTTGATTATTTTTGCCACAAATATACAGTCAAAATAATCACCAGATTGATGCAAGAATGATTTCTGTGTGTGCAGTTTTTCTGCTTTGTCTTCAGGACCAAAAACAGTGCCTGGAATACAGAATATATTCCATAAATGTCTATAGTCAAAAGAAGCATATTCACCAGTGACTGAATCAAAAACTGATGGTTTATCTATGTTAGTCTGACAAGAAAATTGATAAGAAGACAGACAGAGATGAGGGGAGGGTGGAGAAGATGGAGACAGAACACATGCATACACAAGAACATACATGTACAAGTGCATACAGCCATGCATGTATGCTTAAACACACATGCACAAACACAGAAAAATATGTGCACAGGTACAAATATACAGTCACATATATGGGAACATACATACACAAATAAGCACACATGAACATACATGCACAGAGACACCTATATGCATCATCACATAACATATAAAAATGTGGATATTTACAGAAAAGCACATGCAGGCATAATATATGTGTGCATAAATACACACACACACATATATGTATATATGAACTATGTTCATACATACACATACACACAGATATTTAGGCCCAAACAGTCACACATATTTTTACAGGGAAACACATGAGTGCAACAAAAAATAGGCATCTATGTGTACATAAACATACAATGCACATGCAATGCACATACACATACAACATCCAAACACATACACACAAACATCTATAGATATAATGAATAGAGATGGGTGTGCACATTCACACAAACACACATATGCAAATATAAGTACAAAGACACATGTGTACATGTATGCGCACATTTGAACACATGCACATACATATGGACCCTCCCATGCACATACATACGTGCTGTCTCTAGGTGCACTGATGGCTAACCTTTTTTTTCTTTTTCTTTTTCCTAACTCCTTTATGCAAGTAGAGTGAGATGTTTCTGGAACAAGACCAGTGGAATGAAACCTGCAGGGTCAAATGATATACTTCATACACTCCTCTTTAGGGTATCATTTTACAACTGGAGCTTAATTAAATGCATAGTGAGCTGACTAGTGGAAAGCCTGTTGCTATTTTTGAGTGAATTTATCCAAACATCATACTTGGTCCTTTCTTTGGTTCCGAGCCAGTGACCAGTGCAGGGTAATGGAGAGCAAAGTGGCTGGCCTTCTGTTTGAGGGGAATGGATGTGGAAGTTGAGGAACTAAACTGAAGCTGATAAGGACTGTGCTGAGAAATCCTCCTGGAGCTGAGAGTGGGCAGAGGGAGAGTCCTGTGCTCAGTGTTTGGAGTTAGTGAGTTCTAAACTGTGAGACAGCCAGACATTGCAGTCAGACTCCTTTGGTGTAGTTGTTAAACAGTTATAAAATGACTTTGGGGAGCTGCAGAGGGTTGAAGGTCAGGACTTGAGGCCAGGAGATCCTCCTGGATTTTGTAATTGGTCCTCTAGTCCTTACCTTCCATGCTCTGTACACATAGCTGGAGTCATCCTTTAAATCCAAAGTCATCCACACACACAGAAAACAGATCAGTGGTTGCTGAAAGGAAAAGAGGAAGGAAATGAGGAGCAATAGCTAATAGATGGGAAGTTTCTTATCAGGGTGATAAAAATGTTCTAAAATTGTCCTGACAGTTGTGTAGTTGGAAGTATATAATCCATTGCCCTGAAATTAATCTTCTTCCCCTGATTGTTGCCTTACTTCAAGCCTTTGTTTAAATGTGATGAGGACTTTCACAGGTCACTCTATTTAATCACATACTACCTGCCCACATTTATCTCCTTATATTTTCTTCTAGTATTTTTTAAACAATCTGACATCTTTGTTTTTCATTTATGTACTTTATTATCAGCCTCTTCTCTCTCTCTGTCTGTCTCTGTCTCCTCTCTCTCTTTCTCTCACTCATCTCTTTTTCTCTCTCTCTCTCCCTCCCCAAAAACATATCAGGAGAATGCAGCCTTCAGGAAGGCAAGGATATTTACCTGTTTGCTTCAGTGCTCTGTCTGTGGACTGTGTCTGGTACATAGTAAATCCTCTCTAAATATTTGTTGAATAGATATTGCAAACAGTATAATGCTTAGTAATTGCTAAGGACCTTGTATGAATGAAGAGTAAATCAATATTAGCTTTTATTATCATAATTTTGTATAAACTACTTAATTATCATATTTTCTGTCTGAAGTGGCTCTGAGTTGGAGTCAAATGTTTCTCCCCTGGGAGTCCTTGCTTGCCTCCTGTGGGGTCCATAAACGCAACACTTCAGATCTCGGTTCCTTCCTGCTGAGCATAGCCAGCCTTAACATTTACAAATCTCTGGATTCTTAATTCCCTACTGGTCTTTGGCAAGAAGCATCATTTTATTGCTAAACACACTGCCCCATGCTTAGCAAAAGAATGAAAAAATAACATTGGTCCTGCAACAGTGACATTAGATACTTCTCCATCCCAGGAAGGAAGAGACGGAGAAGCAGTCATGTGAACTAACTTACCCTATGCCACCAGGCTGCTGAAATTACTATCACTGGAACACAGATCTTGGGGACCTGGTCCTCACACTGCATTTCTGGATTTCAGGGCACTTCTGTTTCTTTAAAGCAGTCCTCATCACCCTAGAGCTGAGCTCAAGTTTGTAAATCCTTTGTACAAATCCTACATACTTCTTGTTGTCAGTCTGCTGTCCTCCATGTTGTCCTCTTAAATCCAATGCTCAGATGTATTTAGAGTAATTCCTGCAGACTCAGCCCCAGAAGCCCCCACTGGCATACAGTGTGCTACTCTGCAGCAGGGACCATCTGATTGCAATTCATGGTAAATAGTATAGAGAATTAAGTTGAGATCTTTCATCACCACTCACCATTTAATGGAAACTAGATGACCGTGGATGGTCTTGTTAGCATTATTAAGGTCTAGGATGCTAAGCTTAGTAAGGAGGAGCTTGAAAGCTCTGGACAGGTAAACCCACTCTTCAGAAGGCTTGCAAAAAACCTATTGCAGGCACAGAAGCTATGAAAAATAAGTATGTGAACATCAAGTGGTAGTTGCAGGAGCTTGTACTGGCAAACTCACCGCTTATGGAAGAACTAAAAGTGAGAGTCTTCTTCCATTAGGCAATTACATTTGGCAGGACATAAAATAGCACAGTAAGCTGCAGAGCACTGAGCACACTGAATCGTTGCAAATGCATTTGCTCAGTGGCTGTTTTTTTTTCTTTGAACAAACCATTTGACGTGAGATCAGAGAGTTCCATTTGGGCATCCATATATTCTTTGGACCTTTAGTACCAAGAGGCTGTGGTCTTTTTCTTGGGTTGCTGGAGTATTCTGTTAGAATAAGAGTTCTCCACATAAGGGGAGTTTGTTTATCTTCAGATCAGTTTAGCACTTACTAAGTTCTGACAATTGTCCAGGGGTTCAGGATGGAAGAAGCTAGATTTTTGCTTTCCAAAAAGTCACAGCCCAAGACAATGTAAATACTTTCCTATACAACACTGGCAAATACTATATGTGTGCAAATGAAATTGTAGACTTCCATATTATGACTATGCATGTATGAATGTGTATGTATGTTTGTATACATAAAAGTCATTCTCTGAAAAAATGACAAATATGAAAATATCTTTAGTTAGTCATTGCTTATTTTTTCCCCCAATTTTTTCCTTTAAGCTTGAGGTATCATCTACGGACCATAGAGTGCACCCATACTAAGTGTGTATGGTAGGCCTTCCATATCTGTGGACTCAACCCATCAAGGATTGAAAATATGTTGGGGATAAAACTGCTTCTGTATAGACTTGAACATGTATAGACTTTTTTCTTGGCATTATTCTCTAAACAATACATTACAGTTAGTTACATAGCACTTACACTGTGTTATTTATAAGCAGTTTAAAAATGATTCAGAGTGTACGGAGGAATATCTGTACGTTAAATGCAAATGCTACACCATTTTAGATAAGGGAGTTGAGCAACTCCTTATACTGATTTTGGTATCTACATGGGGTCCTGGAGCTGAACACCATGAATGTGGAGGGACAGCTATGACTCAGTGACAGAACGCTTACACAGTTATGTGGCCATCACCACCATCCCATTTCCCCCTAAGACAGAAACCTTGTCCCATCTCCAGTCACTATCCCACCCCAGCTCAAGGCAACCACTAACCTACTTTCTATCTCTACAGATCTTCCTTTCCTGGACACATTATACAGTGAAATTTGTGCAACATGTGATCTATTGTGTCGCTTTCTTTCACTTAGAATAATATTTTTGTGTTTCATCCAGTAGACACACTTGGGAGCAGTTTTTCTAGCATCAATGGCTATTTAACTTTATCTTTTTCCTTCACCATTGAAGACACGGTTCACTACTGAATCTGATGAGGTTAAAGACTTGCCTTTGATGGTATATTTGCTTCTTTCAATGTTGGTCAAGATTCTCATCCCTTATCATTAACATTAGTTTACTTCTTTTCTTTTTTCAGTCACCTTTTATAAAGTAATGAGTGAAATACAATGAAATAGATAAATAAATTGTATCAACAAAGATAGTGATGGTATTGGAGCTGCTTTTTGGCAAGCAGGGGTTCTATAAGATGAGAACTTGTTGGATATGTGTAGAAGCTATAATTGGACATACACATACAGTATGAAAGTGTGGCTTGTTCCAAACTTGAATGCATGAATATCTGAAACTACCTGTGAATATTTTCCTCCTCCTCCCCCTTATCAAAACAGTAATACAACTCCATTCTCCTGAGTACATGCTGGATGCTGGGCACTGTGCTAATGGGTTTCCATACATTTTCTCCATTTATTCACACAATTATTACTAGAGAACATTAGATCTTGGAAAATAGAGGCTACTGGGAGGTTGGAACAAGTCATAAAGGTGGTCAGACTCTGCTGGGGAGACTTCTTTTATCATGAGGGAAGGAGGAGGACATTTGCAGGCATGATATGAATAGATCATGGCCTTAGAGTATGAGGTCTGGGTGGGGAAAATAGTTCTCTGGTTTGAGACATCCCAGTCCAAGAGACAATCATGGGTCTCAGAGCAATTGCAGAGAGTAACTAAAATAATCACTTCTTTCAGTCCAAAGCATGGTTTGGGGAGCTCAGACCTGCCAATGAGAGCTTCATGTTTCTCCAAGCTTAGGTTGATGCCAGAAAGACTATTAGAGCAGAACTCAACAGAGTCTGAGCTCTGCCTAATCACACTGCCAGACTGAGAAGCCATTGATAATGAATTCTTATTTCCTTAGCTGGCAAAGCCTTCTTGGTATGAAAAAGTGTTTATAGTTTCTTTTATTGGAAGGGCATTTAAAGTCCCCTGAGTTGAGGAGGCTGATGTACTGAGATGTGATATTTCTTTTCTTGTAAAAGTTAGCGGCTTTTTTCTTAGTCACTTTATGGTTGATTTTATTAATGAAGAAGGGGAAAGTTGTAAAATATTCTTGCTTTCTCAGATCTCTGTCCTTCACCAACAATGGTGTAAAGGTATGTGCGGCGCCCTTTTCTGTCCATGCTGCGTCCTAGTCCATCCACGCCTTGTGACAAGGTCCATGGGTGGAGGAGAGCGCTTCAAGGAATCGCTTCTCCAGGAAAAGGACACCACATGTGGGTATTGGGCGCGGGGATCTTGGAATGTTTTGTGCTGATAATTGTAATTTGTGTAGTTCACATGTGTATGTTTTTATGTAATGCTCAATATGGAGTCGAGGGTGGAGACTCCAGGGGGGTTGCTGGAGGCCCTCTAGATAACCCCTTTGTGAGGACTGGTTGTGGGGTTTTGCCTTCTGTGAGTAGTGTGAGAGAGTTT